>OX101752.1:102768507-103077329 GCA_944452675.1 Tachina lurida
TATTTTTGCTCTGATGACTATGGGTGCTAGCCATCCCGCAGGGTCAAAAATTTTTGCTACTGTGGAGAGGATTTGACGTTTTGTGGCTTTTGTAGTTTGTTCGATTGGGGTAAAGCTATACGTGAATGAGTCATTGAGCGCATTCCATTTAATGCCAAGTGTTTTGGCGGAGCTTGTCTCTTGGAATCTTAGGAAATCTGAGTCGTAAAGATCTTCCTTCGACAAATGTGAGAGTAATTGTGGATCATTTCCCGTAATCTTTTTAAGAGGGAACCCAGCTGATTTTAATGCTTCAATGAGCTGGTTTTGAGCAGATAGAGCTTCTTTTATTGAGAACCCACCGGAAAGTATATCATCGACATAGGTCTCTGTACGCAAAATTGACGCTGCTTTGGGAAAATCTGATTCCGAGTCTGAGGCAAGTTGTAATAGAGTTCGTATCGCTAGATAGGGTACACAATTGACTCCAAAAGTTACAGTTTTTAACTGGTAGTCTTTTATCGGGGTATTTGGTTGGGATTGGAATAGAATTCGTTGAAAGGGCCTATCGGCAGGGTGTACCAGTATTTGACGATACATTTTTTGTATGTCGCCGCTGAATACATAACGATACTTTCTCCAATTGAGTATGGTGGTTATCAGATCATTTTGTAATGTGGGGCCTGTGTAAAGTGACATTTAAGGAAATTCCAGACTTTGTTTTTCGCGAGGCATTAAAAACTACTCGAACTTTGGTAGTTTTGTGCTCTGGGCGAACAATCGCATGATGTGGCAAATAGTATGAGTAAAATTTGCTGTGAGATATAATTTCATGCGCGGAGGTTTCTTCCATGTGATCAAGCTCTAAGTATTCTTTGAGAACTGCTTGATATTCTGATTGCAGAGGGGGATCTTTGGCTAAAGTTTTTTCCATTCGGGAATATTGTGCCAATGCTACAAAGCGTGATGAGCCAAGATATATCTTATCGGGAAATTCTAAATTGAATGGCAGTCTCACTACATATCTAACGTTTTCGTCACGAGTCGTTGTTTGTGAGTAATAGGTCTCACAAAACTCTTCTTCGGTAGATTTTGGACGAGATACAGGAATTTCTTCTTGTTCCCAAAATTTTTTTAATAAATTGATAAGATCTGGAGTATCTGATTTTTGCACCGAAGTGGTGAATGACTGAACGACCTTTGAATTTATTGGACCACTAAGTACCCATCCGAATATTGTATTATAAGCTGATGCTTGGCCACAAACATTTTTTATTATGCCTTCACGATTGAGAAAATGTTCGTAGTCATTGCCTAGAATTAGATCTATCTGCGAAGACTTGTTGAAATTTGGGTCTGCTAGATCTAGTTTGGCGAGTTCATCAGAGATAGCAATTTCAAAGGTGCAAGCTGGGAGTCGTTTGGTTACTTTAGGTAAAATTATAGCTTTAATTGGTATTCTGAGATTGTACCTTTTTGCATATAAAACGAGTTCACACTCTTTGCTTGCTGTTTGCTTTTGACCGCCGATTCCGACAATATCGAAATGGGATTTCTTGTAAGGGAGCTGAAGTCGATTTCTTATTTTTTCTGTTATAAAAGTTCGTTGTGACCCAGGATCAATTAACGCTCTAACCGTAAATATTTCACCTTTGTATTCTATTTGGATAAGGGCAGTTCGTAAGAGAATTTTTTCTTCACTAATTGAGCAATTAGCTTGAATGTGCTTTGAAGTTCCAGGAATATCATCTTGAGAAATATTCTCAGAATTGTGAGAGTCTTTTGGTAACGCTTTCTGATGAAATTTGCTCTCATTGAGTGTTTGTTTACTTTTAGCGCTTTCAGAAAACCGACTTGAGTCTTGGGATTCTCGTCCCATGTGCAATAGCGTATGATGAGACTTTTTGCATCGAATACAGGTGTTTTTACTGTTGCAACTGGCCTTGAGGTGGGATGAGGCTAAACAGTTGTTACAATATCTGTTTTTATACACAAAATCGACTCTCTGTTGAATAGTAAGTGCTAAAAATTTGGGGCAAGTTCTTAACGAGTGATTTTCACCACATAACTTGCAAGAAGAAAGCGTCAAATTTTCTTGAGATAGATATGTTTGTACCTTGTGTTTGGGTGTAGTTGTTAAGGTGAAGCAGTCTTTTGATGTCTGAATGCTCATGAGTCTTTCCACTGCTTCATATCTATCTATGAGAAATTGAGACATTTGAGTCCACATGGGTAGTGAGAGATTGCTCCCAAAGTGCTAGAGTTTTTTCCGGAAGTTTGGTGGAAATTAAACGAATCAGAATGGGGTCCCAGTTTTCTACTTCAATGCCAAGAGTTCTTAAAGTAGCCAAAGAGTCATTTACAGAAGACTGAATTCTTCTTATTGATTCACTGTCTTCATTCGTTGCTGCTGGGATATCGAAAAGGATTTTTATCTGATTGTCTACCAGAACTCTTTTGTTCTCGTATCGGGTTTTTAGGGCACTCCAAGCAAGTTCAAAGTTTTCATTCGAGAGAGGGTATCTTTTAACTATTGCTCCTTCCTCACCTTTCGTTTTATTACGAAGATGGTATAATTTTGTCACAGGGGAGAGCTTAGAATGGTTTATATATAAGGCCGTGAACATGTCACGAAATGAGGGCCATTGTTCGTAACTGCCTTTGAATACTTCTGTGTCACAGGGGGGTAGTTTTATGCAATTGTTAGAGTTTTCTTGAATAAAATTTTGATTAAACGCTTGTGGTGGTTGATTGCGAGTGGTCGATTGAAAGTTTGGGTTACCAAATGCTTCCAATCGATTAACTTTCAATAAATCAATGATTTGGGCAGAGTAGTTATAATATGCGTCTTCGCATATACCATATTCTTTTTTAATGTTTTCTTTTGTCTCGGGTTTTTTTGGATCGCTCTGAGATATCATGACTCTTTCATACGACACTTCCAATCTGGACCACCTTGCTTCTAAATCTTTTAATTTGAGTTCGAGTGCTGTTTCTGTTTGATCGTCTACAGCAAGTCTACTGAATTTCGCACAGAACTGGAGCAAATGGTCGCAGTCAAATTCAAATATCTCCATGGGAGATGAGGTAGAATCTGTTCGAGTTGAAGAAGTCATGTTATTCTGAATTAAGTTGGAAAAGACAAGGGTTTGAATTGTAATAACAATTTCGCAATTAACTATAATAGAGAAAATATGTACGAATTAAAGTAATTTCTAATTTCGATGGGTGGGGGCTACAAAAAAATGTCTCTAGAGTTATACTTCTAGTTAAATTTTGAAAGTATACAGCTTGCCGTGAAATTTTGTTTCTGTTTTATATTCGACGTATCGGGGCTATAGAGAAATAGCACTAGATATGAGTTTCTAGTTTAAAGTGTAAATATAGAATGTTGAACAAAACTCCGGAATTTTTATTTGTTTTTCGACATATTTTCACTAATAAGCTAAAACAGCTTGCACTTTATAGGTAATTAAAATTCTTTTGGTTGAGAAACAATAAAACAAACAAAAAATAAAAACAAAATAATCAAATTTGATATATCTTGGTATAAGTTAATCGCAAAGATTATCAGGTTTGAATTTGTTTTGAGTTTATGAAATTGATTTTTACCATATATTTGTTTTTATTTTTGTTTTTTGGGGATTATTATACTATTTGTCCGGATGATTCAGTGGGATTTAAGTGAAAGCCCTTGAGCTTTTATTTGTTATAAATAAGTGTTGCCAATTTATGCGTAGTTATACGAGTAGTATAATTTGCTTTTATTTTTAATACATTCTTGTTTAAATATTGTACCTTTTTGTTTTTTATTTTTTATATATATATAGTATTTTATGAGTGTTTATAAAAATTATATTTTTATTATTCTTAACGTGACTCCTATAATTTTTAATAATTTTAAACTTGCTTGTATAAACTTCGGTGATGGCAACACTTTTCCATTTGTAAACCTTTTATATCTTTGGAGTAATGAGAGAATGGTTAAATTTTTGATAAATAAGCAGACAATAGTGATATACGAGTATGTATGAGCTTCTAATTCTGTTGAATTTGTATCTTTGGATAAGTTTTATTATTATTATTATTATTATTATAAATTATCATGTGTATTTTTTCATAATTTTTTGTTGTAAGTGACTGAAGCATTAACTGAGATTGTAACAGATGAAGAGCTTTCTAAGGTATCTCATTTTTTTTTTTTTTATATGTGGACTGTAAATTTTGTTAAGGTGAGAGAGAACTGAAAGCTTTTATATATATGTAAGTATACAGATGTACAATTTTATTTGATATTTTTGATTTGTGTATATTTCTTGCCCGAACTTTTTATTTTAAATTTAAATTTTAAACACGATGGGCAGAGATTATTATGTATGTATATCATCTGTGTTAATTTAATTTTGATTTATTCTTGAAATTTTAGAGACATTGAAAGTTTTCTTTTAATCGGAGATAATCATTAGCAGGACAGTTTGAAACACTACTCTCTTGAATTATAAGACTACGTTTTGTTTTAAGAGCACTGTTTCAATTCACAAACTTACTTGTTTTAAGAGTGTAAAGGAAGAAATGTATCCAAATTTTTGGTGGTTGAAATTATATTGGTTTTACGCGAGCGCGAGAGCAATGAATTTTGAATGATTATTATTTTGATGATGATGATAAAACTCTGATCGTTAATATCAAATTACATTTTGTTTTTTCTTCTTTTTATGCTCGATTTCTTCAAATTAATGGATATTTATATATGTTTTTCTTTATTTTAATTGCACAAATTTTAAGATTCTTAGACACAAGTATTTTGCGTATTACCGTGATATAACGGGTAGTGTATATATATATTGTATATATGTATGTATATACTCGTATGTACAATTATTACATGTAAATATGTACGTATGTACATACATATGTGCTTATACGTACATGTGTGTATATGTAACTACATATGTAAATATGTATGTACTTGAGTAAACAAGTGTTAAAGCGGGTTTTTCAACGGTTTATTTTATGCAAAAAATATTTTTTGTTCTGGACTTTTCGGTATATGTATATTTATTGACCTCTCTTTTTTTATACATGCACTTTTTGAAATTTTTGGCAAAATTTTCTATGGCTTATATACATACATATGTAAATAAGTACTTGTGCAAATCAATTTTTTTTTTGTTTTTGTTTTTGGGAATAATTTTAATTTGTTTAATTTTTGCTCTTAATACATATGTATGTGTATGTAAGTATGTAGGTGCTTCACAATAGTATCACTTGTTACTTACGGTTTACGTCATCTTCGTGTACTGATGAGTGATTAATTTCTTTGTTTAAGATTTACCTGGTTGTTCAGATAAAGCTTTATTGTTCTCTCCACTTCTATTTAAACTTTAAAGAGATGATTTATGGTTCTTTACCTTCGATTGGACCATGTAATAATTTACCTTGGGGAATTTAAAATGTGGTAAATTATTATTAAATCTGCTTTATGTTCCACTTATTGGAAATGAAACAAACGAGAGGTTTTGGTTATACAAGTTATACTTCAATTTTACTTTTATTCGGGTAAATTAAAAATTTCAAGCATCTATTAATTGGGCGACTTTAAAGTTCGATTGATATCAAGTGAATGCTAAAATTGTATGTATCTCGATTTAAGATAGGTCGGCATTTCCCTTCATTGGAAAAGCCGAAAGTATAACACTTAAAGTAAAAAAAGTAATGCATATTACAATTCATTTAATATCTTCTATTTTAGCGATTATTTATGTTGCTGGTAAGTGTATAGTAATAAATTCATGGTAAGTAGGTATAATGTAAAGATAAGTATGTGTAGGTAATATAAAGGTAAGTTTAAATAATATTAGAGTAATTATAAATACATTTTTAGGTTTAATTAAATTTTATTATGTTTGTTCAAATCTTGTTTGGACAATAGGGTTGACTTATAATAAATTTAAGTATTGTCAACTCAAAGTTTTTATTGCTTCTATGATCTTAAAATTTTCACTAATTCGCAAAATCACTTCCAGTTTGTTTAACGTCGAATTATTTACTTTATAGAAAGTATTCCACTTTCTTATGTTATAGTGATTAAAAGACAGTCATAAAGGCTATTAAAACTTTTGAATAAAACGCCTCGCTGATCTAATTGCAGTTTCAAGAATTTCAAAAAAAAAACAATAACAACTCAGCATGTCAGAGTTTAATTTTCTACAAAAGTATTAATACTTGTATTATAGTCTGAAACGTCCTTTACTAAATACATCTTGCATGTAGTTTTCAAATAGAGCAATGATTTTTCTCGTCGAGGAATTAGGAGAAATGGTATGACTTCAATTTTATGGAATTTTATGAAATTTCCGTATAAATTTGAACAGATCAGGTTTTTATTTTATATAAAAAAAGTGTATGCTAATTTTACTGCTTGTTTATCGGTGTCGAAGGAATTCTTTCTTTCTTACACTTACATTTGAAACAAAAACCAAATTTAATTTTGTTTTAAATGAAATTGTTAGAATGAAAAATTTCCTTCGACATCGATAAACAGGGTATTAGTGTTTAAACAGACGATAAAAACCAAGGGTGGAAACCGAAAAAAATAATGTTATCGGTATTGATACCGGTACAATTATTTTTTAAATTTCGGTATCGGTAGCGGTATCGCTATTATTTTTATTTCGGTATCGGTATTATCGGTACATACCGTTATCTAGTTTATAACAACGGTATACCGATATTACTGATAAATATATTATTTCAGGCAGTGGATATAACAAAAAATCTTTTTGTATTAAATTACTTCAAAAAGGGAGTATTTTTACATTAACATACATATGTATGTACTCGTATAAAAGCATATAAACTTATTTGTTATTTATTTGCATCCATTTTTTATTGCAAGGTACGTAACTAACATAAAATCTAAAATATATATAAAAAGGAAATAAATGGTTAAAAACATATAAACATACTACAAATAAATTTCGAAGAAAACTTTCAAGAATACTTTATTATTATTGGTTTTGTAACGTTTTTTGTTTCTCCTATAAAAAAATATAAAAATGTAGTTACGTCCGTTTGCATTTAAGGTGACGATATATAAAGTATAAATTTTAGTTAATTAAACAAAATAGTAAAAATAAAAGTTTTGTCTATACTGATATATTACATTGTGTGACAAATTTTGATGAAATCGAAATACCTGGGACGTGTTACTATTTTTCTGCTAGGCATTGTCGAGTACAGAAAAAGATACACTATTGAAACATTAAGAATACAGCAAAAAATAAACAAAACAATGAATCTAAAAGAAGATACAGCAAACATAAACACAAACTACAAAGTAGCTTTAAACCACTGGTGGGCACTGTCAATGTAGTGGTAAATTTTTTATGTGTTGAGGTTGCGAGCTACCCACCAAACACAAAGTCAAGCGTTTGAAAGATAATGGTGCATTATATATTTATACATAAATAGACATATTTTCTATCTTGAAAAAAAAACGTTGATTAAGTAAAATTATTAATTGCAAATAAAACTTTTTCTAAATAAACAGTGAAATAAAAAAAAAATTAAAAAAGATAGGACAATAATTTATCATGTTTTCCATTCAAAAAAAAAAAAAAATAAATAAATAAAAGAATGGTTGCTTGGTGGAGCACAAAGGTGCAAATTCACCAAATAAAATTATGTGGTTAGATGTATCAAACTTAATAAGCTTTGATATTTGTCGGCATGGAAGATCATTTTCAGATGGGAAACATATTAAAAATATTTTTGATTTTTATTTAAAAGGTTTTCCCTTTCTTATTCATATTACTATGAAAAGCATTATAATGTCTTTTAATGACATATTCCTTTTTTTTCCTTAAGCTTTGATAACATAAAAGGCATTGTATGTTACCAAATGCATTATTTATAACAAAATAATTTTCGCATATCATCATCAATTTGAAATGAAACACGTATGTTTGCTGGACAAATATTCTTGAAAAAAATATAAAAAAATATTTAAGCATCCGCCTGATGTGCATTCATCGCTGTCTCATCGACGACTAAATTAAAGAGGGTAAGAATACGTGTGAATATTCTCTTCACAATTGTGCCAAGAAACGCCCGAGTCTGCTTTAAACGAAACAGATCTGTGATATTAAGTTAAGTTGTGTCTAAAAAATTTTATATTTGTTTATATATGTTTTAATGTTGAGTATTGTTATTCAATATGTAAAATATATATATGTACCCAGTAAAAAAAGACACTCCAAAATAGTCATGAAAATGTAGAGTTTGCGATCTGGAAGTAGTGCAAATTTCGATCCGATCTAATGATTTTTACATAGGGTTGTCATTGCAAGAAGTTCTCTTTTTCGCTGCCTGGTCACCGAAATGGAAGCGATTTTAAGAAAAATTTCCTTTTTTGTGTTCTATGATAATATTTTCATCTAGGAAAAATGGCTAATAGTTACCTATTTTAACAATTAGTTTCTTTTTATAGGAATTTAAACGCGAAACAGTATTTTCATGTAAATTTAAGCAAATAACTTCAAAATTTTAGACCAAAATTAGTTCACAAGTTTCTTCAAAAAAAAATCAATTTTTTAAAAATTCTGGTGAGTAATTTCTAAAACTAGAGAGGAATTTCAAGGTTTTGTATGACTAAAATAAACTTCTACTTGGTTTTCTGCTAACTATCGCCAAATTAAAAATATCGATTTTTTGGAAGCAATGAAAATGTACTTCCTTTAGAATGACTTCCAATTTTTTTTACTGGGTACCTATGTAATTAATTATTCCATGAATTGTAAGTTAAAATGACTCAAAGCAAAATTGTTTTTTATAATTGTTTTTATTATTTAAATAGACGTTCCCTTGAAAAAGTAGACAAAAAATCTACGAAACGTCGGGAAAAACTGTAAATAAATGGATTTTTATTTGCATTGAAATATTAGGCCCAATTAGCTTAAAAGGAAATCAACTTAATACAAATTGTATTTGAAATTTTCCAGACCCCTCCAAAATCTTGAGTACCCGTAGACACTTATCAACCTCGAACTAAGTTAAATATCAACCGATTTTAAATTTATAAACGGATACAGGAAGAAGAGACTAAGACCTTTTGAGCCATATATGTATGTCTTGTTTCAGTAAATTTCAAATATATGTCTTTATTTTTTCACCAAATATGATTTTTTCGTTTTTCTCGACACTTCTACTTCGGACACGTTCTTAGGCAATATTTTTATACTGGACCTATATTGTTTATAACTTTGTTTATAAAACATAATTGAATAAGAGTAATTCACAGGACTGTTTTAAATATTTTGTTAGAAGACATTTTGTTAAAAAACTACCTGTATGATGTATTTCGCGTTCTATTTATACGCTTTCGGTGTATTTAAGCTTCCATGATGATGAAAGTACAATTTAATAGATGTATATCAACACAGAGTACAAAAATTGGTACAACAGTGGTCGCCAAAATTTTTTCCTTCCTTTTAAAAGTACTTTTCTTCACCTCAAGAGAGGAATCTTTAACTTCAAATATAAAAGTTTTGACGTTTTTTTTTCTACCAACCTTATATATTACGGTGAAGTGTGCAAACAATACCAACACCAAGGAAAGAAAGTTAGGTTAGGTTAGGTTAGGTTAGCAGGCTGCTGGTAAGGAAGGGTGAAATTTTAGAGTCCAGCTCACTTGGGTCTAATACAATGATCCCTTTGTGTTACCTGTTAATTGAAGAGAAGATAGTGAGAGAGGGTGATAGGGAAATGATAGTGATAGAGAAGACAGGTAGTGAAGGAAGAAGTAGAGGATAGAGGAAGGCTTCATTCTTTTACAACTCTGCTCTTTGCACATTTTTAATAATGCAGTGTTGCAGCGCCATCTGTTGTCAAATGAGGCGTATTAAATTTTGAAGCTGTGTTTAGTAGCCATTTTATTGATTATTTTACTTCGCCAATTATTCTGCTACACAACGAAGGAGGGCGCTCCGATGTACATTAGGATTATTATCTGAGGAAGTCGATATAGTTTTTAGTGACCAGTGCCTTATGCCTGCATCACTAGAAGTTTTCCCACAACAACTGATACAAAGGACACTAATGCACACCAGAAAAATGCGTGGTGTTGTTATTTTTAATGGCTGTCGGAGACCGGGCTCGAACCCAGGCTGCAGGTTTTTTGTAGTCAACGTGCTAAGTACTTCAGCCAACACCACCCCAGGAAAGAAAGTTAATTGAAATATACGAGGATTTAAGAATCTTGTTTTATTTTTGATTCTCTTTAAAAGTTGCTTCCAAAAACATTTTACATTCATACGATGATTTTTTCCACGTTTCAAGTTTTGAGTTTTTTTCTTCCAAAAATTGTATCAGTCTTGCCATTAGATTTTAAAAAAATTCGTTTTTTCCCTACATGTTAAAAAAATTGTTTTGTAAATCTTTTGTAAACCAAAATTATTTCTTCTGAATATTTGGAGCTACAGTACTTAAAATTTGACATATGTATGTATGTACAGGGTGTTTTTTTAGAGGTATAGAACTTCGAATTGAAATAAAACGCTAGAAAATCGTTTTAATGTCCATCAATTTGGCTTTATTGGAAGGATAATTTTATGCCATTAATGTTTAAATATGATTTCGGGCATGTGGCCGCCGCGGCTGGCTCGAATAAAGCCAATTCTACAGGTCCAATTTTCAACCACTTTTTCGAGCATATGGGGCCGTATGTTGGCAATAACGCCACGAATGTTGGCTTCCAAGTCCCCTAACGTTTCTGGTTTGTTGGCGTAGACGAGCGACTTCACATATCCCCAAAGAAAATAATCCAATGGTGTCAAATCACACGATCTTGGTGGCCAATTGACAGGTCCATTCCGCGAAATTATGCGCTCATCGAATGTTTCCTTCAATAAATCGATTGTGACGTGCGCTGTGTGGCATGTAGCGCCGTCTTGTTGGAACCACAACTCATCCACATTCAAAATCTTCAAAATCTTCCATAAAGTTGATGGACAAAGCTCCAATTGCTGTGCACGGTGGCGAATCGATTCATTCGGGTCCTCTTCAACACTTTGCTCTACAGCGGCAATTGTTTCTTCGGTGCGCACTGTTCGACGTCTCTGCGGATGCGTATTATCACATAGAGTAAACGTAGTTCAAAAGAACTTTTGTAATACTTGTATATAAAAAAAAACAATTTTATAAATATGTGTGTCACAAAAGTCTATATCGCACATTCAGTGCAATAGTGTCATAATTAAAAAAAAAAGTTTTGCAGAAAACACGTTTAAAGTTTCCATGAAGCTGTATGAAATTTTTACGCAAGGTAAAATACGAAATTCATTTATATTCTGCATTATTAACCCAAAAAACGAATTTTTTGATTTATGACATTATTGAACTGAATGTGCGATATATGTATTTATGAAATAACGTGTACTTTAAATTTCCCGTTTTCCCGGGAAAATATCAAAAATCTCCCGGGAATATTAGCAGACATTTCCCGGGATTTCCCGTTTCCCAAACCATAGACAAGAAGTAAATAAAATTAAAAAAATGTTTGTACATTTCAACATCTAATACATTTTTTAAGTAATTGCACCAGCATATAACAAGAAGAAACGGAATTGTGTACCTTTCCAGTTTGGAAAATTCATTAAATAGTATATCGTCACCTTAAATGCAAACGGACGTAACTACACTTTTATATTTTTTACAGGAGAAACAAAAAAAGTTTCAAAATCAATAATAATAAAGTGTTCTAGAAAATTTTCTTCGAAATTTACTTGTAGTATGGATACTTATGTATATGGTTTTAACCATTTATTTCCTTTTTATATATACACTAGTGGCAAAAACTAAAGCAACTGAGTGAGCTAGTATTATTACAATTCCGTACCAGTATTATTAAAAAAAGTATTTAAGTAGGTTTAGCAGTTCCTATTACAAACTTTTAGCGCTATATTAACCTTTTACCACCAAATTTTTTTTAAATTTAATTTTGTTAGAAAAAAATAACACAAAAATAAAAATAATTCATATGTGCATGGCAGAAACTAAAGCAACTCACATCAACTAATTAACATTTTTAAATCTATTTTAATAATTAATGGCATATCCATTATTTTTCAAAACAGCAGCGCATCCTCTCGGTATTGAGGTGATTAACCTGTCAGTTTCGCTTTTAGTAATGCTTTCCCGGGTTTCTTTTCTTTCTAGGGAAAAATTTCGGGCCTAATTTTGTAAAACGCAACGCCTTAGCGTTGACAAATTGTGTATGTATTTTGTTTTTGTAATTTAAATTTTTTCCATACAAAATTTTTCAACTTTTGGCGTTGTGTTTTACAAAAGTAGGCCCTTTGTTTCTTCGACCCATGGTCCCGCTTTATCTTTCTGTCGACCGTATCCCTCAAGTTCTCTATAGGGTTTAAATCAGCTGATTGAACAGGCATTTTATTTTTTGCAAAAGGGAAACATGACAGTTTCTGAAATGTTTTTGTAGAGGTAGCGGTCCATGGTTTCACTAATTTCATGCCGAGACCCGATACCATTGAGTGAAAAACACCTCCACACTATGATATAATTGGTTATAAAACAACTTAAATGAATTATTTTTATTTTCGTGTTATTTTTTTCTAACAAAATTAAATTAAATTTAAAAAAAATTTGGTGGTAAAAGGTTAATATAGCGCTAAAAGTTTGTAATAGGAACTGCTAAACCTATTTAAATACTTTATTTTATAATACTTGTACGGAATTGTAATAATACTAGCTCAGTTGCTTTAGTTTTTGCCACTAGTGTATTTAAGCTTTTATGTTAGTTACGTTCTTTGCAATAAAAATAGATGTATTCGTAATTACATCCGTTTGAATTTCTTTAATAAAGTCGTAATTTTTGATCGCAGATTTCTAAATATTTGCGTGAACATGTAGTTTGATAAAATGAACCATAATCAATCAAAAACTCGATTTCGAATTTTTATGTAGTTACGTCCGTTTGCATTTAAGGTGACGATATGTTGTAACTACTCTTCAATACCACATAATAATTTTAATAGTACCTAAGTTGGCTTTTCAAATTGTATGCTTAAAAAATTCAATTGTATGTCATTAAAGAAAAAACTATTTTTGGGTTCAGTTGAATTTAAGTAATTAGCGGTATTCACGCTTGGCCATTGTATATCTTTTACATATTGTAGCTTTGATAAATAGTGGTAAATTTAAAACACGGCAACAACAATATGCATACATTTTTAATTAACTATGCTTACACCATCTACTCAGTTTGTACACTTCTATCGATATTCGGTAGATTCTACCGAATATGTTTGTGAATTTAACGATCTATCAATTCTACCGAACAAGGCCTGAAATCTACCGAATATTGAACGAACATTTTGATTAACAATGATGCTACAAGATCAAGTTGATCACACATACGAAAATTAATCACATGCATGTTCTAAAATGTGGAAAGCTTTCCGCGGAAAAGATAATATGTTTAACGAATTGTTATTTAGTAATTTTAGTCGATATATGTGTAAATTGGATATTTTGCCACATAGCAGTGCGGCCACACAGCGGTCATTTCTGCCATGCAAATCATTAAAACAGAACATAGAATTGTGCCTTGGGGCTGAAATATTTATTCCTCCCAATGATTTAATAATTTTTGAACAAGAGTTTAAATTCATAAATGGATCTTACATATAATCTTTGTAGTAGCAAATGTTAAAAACTGAATTCCTGTTATTTATGTATATTATTTTATGTATGCATATCATATCTATATAAAGGGTAAGGGCAAATAGCCGAATTAAAAAGAAATTAAGTGTGCACACTGCATCTACTATACTAAAAACTGTAGTAGATGTTGTAGCTGAATTTATTTACCATAGTTCACGGATGGAACTCATGGTACAATTATACTTTTTATGGTACATTTTTGACCTCGTTGGTACCGTGGTACTACCGCGAGTAACTTGGTACAATTTAAAAATGCCAATGTGTCACTATATGGTAACATTAATTTTGCCTATTTTGTCTTTAATTTTTTGTGTGTGTTTTATTTTAGACGGTCAGCTTTTGTTGCAATGCTGTTGTCAAGGCAAATTCCTGTACCAGGTGGTGTCAAGTCTGCAAAAAAAAATCTGTCTAGTAATTTAACTGCACCTGTTAACTTGACAGCACCTCGTACATGAACTCGCCTTGGCTGCGGTTATATTTATTTTTGTTAACTACATATCACTCTTTTACTTCAATAGTGTGTTTTAGGTTTTATCGCGCATTTTTTATGCGCATAATTTAGATTTTATAGTGCATGAAAATAACAGGCCTGTTAATAAGCAAAATTTGTAAAATAACCGATCTCTAACAAGTCTAATCTACGAATGTATCCCTTATGAATGTAATATTTAATATTTTTCATGTTATTTTTTATACTGAATTTTTATACACATTTTTGTTAAGTTTTTGTTTTTTATTGTGTACTTCTGAATTTTTAAAAATTTTTTTACGTTTCCGTTCTTATTAAGACATATTAAAAAATGGTACCGTCATGGTCCAAAAAGTACATTTTGTTTTCACAGTTGGTACAAAATCCAAGAAGTCATTTTCCTTCCCTGCCATAGTTTGTACAAAAGAACAAGCTACATACAAATCCTCTCAGAGTCTCTGTATCTCTCATTGAATTGAACAATAAACATTTTTTACAACACAGAAGAAAAAATCGCTCACACTTGGCCGTTTAAAATCGTAATATATTTAAAAGGGGTTTAAACACTGTTGCCAATTTAGATATTTTCTCGTCAAATCTAGCGATTTTTAAGAACATTTTGCGGGAAAAAATATGATTTAGCTATTAGCGGGAAACCTAACCATTTTTTGTGCATCATAGTTCTCTTTAAAATGTGTTATTGCTTAGAAATAGTGAACTATGGAAAAAAGGTGATTGATTAGCCCCACAACAATTAAAAAAAGGGCTTTTTTGAGCAAAAATTTGGTACTCCAAATACTGAACTCGTAATACAAACATCAGCAGGCTTGTGAGCGCTACTTTCAATCTATAATATCAGAAGCCTGCTGTTAAGGCAACCCTTATAAGTGATTATAGGTTCAACCATCTGGCAACATCAACGCATCTGACACTTTATCTTATTCTTTTATTCATTTACTTTTCATGTTCACTTTTGTCTTTCTAAGTACGTTAGAACACAGTTAGTTTTGTATGCATTCATTCTTAACTTGAGTTTTGTCTAATAAAGAACTATCGTACTTTTTTATTAACTGGAAAATACAACAATTGTGGCGACGAGGATTTATGGACATATTTTTGTAAACAAATTTATACAAACCTTTTTGTCGCATGACTAAACACATGTAAAAAGAAACGTCAAAAATGTCCAACGAAAAAATTGTAAAATTGTTGTAGATCAGCAAGCCGCTATGAACAAACAAACAGAATTGCTGTTCCAATTAACACAACTATATGTATCACAAACTGCAGGTCCATCAAGCAATAATACACCATGTACATCAAGAGCCACCCTCATGGAGTCATTGGCAAACTCAATTACTGATTTCGTTTATGAACCGGAAAGCGGTTTAGTTTTCGAATCATGGTATCATCGGTACATCCACGTTTTTGAGCAAGAAACCGACACACTGGATGATAAAAACAAAGTATATTTGCTGTGGAGAAAGATTATATTTTGCCTAAGCAGCCTAAGGACGTTACCTTTGCAGAAACGATCGAAAAACTTTTTGGCAGAATGGAAAACGAAGTCAGTCAGCGATACAAGTGTAGATTTTAGGGAATATGCCAGCCGCGTTAATCTGCAGTGCGAACTTTTTAAACTGAAAGAGTTCAAGGTAGATCAGTTCAAGTGCTTTATTTGTGTGCTGAGGCTTAAGTCTACCAAGGATAGAGACATTCGTACGCGTCTGTTAAGGCACATTAATGACGAAAAAGAGTCGACAAATTTAGAAAACCTTGTAGACGAAACGCAAAAGATTCTAGATTTGAAAAGCGACACATCAATGATTGAACAACAACCACACACAATCAGTGCTATAGCCATACCAACCGAACAACAGAAAACGCTTCCCAAGACACCATGTTGGTTTTGCGATGACTTTTACTACGTGAAAAACTGCCCATTTTCTCAACATCCCTGCGCAAAATGCAAGCAGAAGGGCCATAAAGATGGCTACTGCAACGCATTCGGTAAGCGCAAGCCAACCAAGTCAAAACGTGAATATTTTCGTCCAAACTCCAGTTATCATACAAAAACTGTATTTTCAACGAAAATTACAAATTTTCGAGAACTACGTAAGTATGTCACAGTGTAAATTAATAATTACCCGATTCATTTACAAGTCGACACAGCTTCCGATATAACCATCATTTCAATTTCGACGTGGAAAGAAATTGGTCAACCCAAAGCTTGGGAAACCAAAGACACGGCCAATGATGCAAACTCTAATTCAATTCAACTTTTAGCAGAATTTACAACAACAGTTTCTATCGGAAATGCCATCAAAACGCTCCGATGTTACATCTCAAACATAAACAAACTCAACGTTATGGGAATTGATTGGATTCAAGCATTCAATTTGTGGGAAACTCCTATATCATGGTGTCACCAAATAAATTTCGAAAATGACATAGCAATGCTGAAAAGCAATTTCAGCAAAGTTTTCGATCACACGTCTCTAGGCCTTTGCAAGAAAACAAGGGAAAAATATTTAACTGTTACCCAACGCTAAGGAAGTTTTCATACCAACACGACCTGTACCTTATGCCGCACGCGTGGATATTGAAAACGAGATACAACGGCTACAAAACGCCGGCATCATAACACCAATAGACACATCAAAGTGGGCAGCACCCATCGTCGTTAGCAAACGTAACAGAAAAATCAGAATATGTGGCGACTATTCAACGGGTCTAAACAACTTTATTGAATCAAATCAATATCCACTACCAACACCCGAGGAAATACTTTCCGAGGTACATGACTGTAAAGTTTTCAGTCATCTCGACTTATCAGACGCTTATTTACAGGCAGAAATAGATGATGATAGCAAAGAACTGCTTACCGTTAATACGCACAAAGGCTTATATCGTTTCAACCGTTTAACCCCTGGAATAAAATCAGCACCGGGGACATTTCAGCGTATCATGGATCAACTATGCACTGGTGTAGAATGAGCAAAGGCATACATTAATGATATCATGCTGGTAAGTAAGGACCTGTCTGATCATAAATCAAATCTTCTAAACTTACTCAAACGAATCGATGAATTCGGTTTTCGGCTCAAATTTGAAAAATGTCAGTTTTTCAAAGACAAAATCAAATATTTAGGCCAAATAATAGACAAAGCTGGAATTCGTCCAGACCCAGACAAAATAAAGGCCATTCATTCCTGAAAACGTCTCAGAGGTAAGATCGTTATTGGGATCCATTAATCATTATGGAAAATACGTCCCAAATATGAGAAAACTAAGAAAACCACTTGATGATTTCCTTAAAAAGGAAAACGTTTTTAAATGGACACCAGAATGCCAGGAAGCTCTTGACAAGTTCAAAACGATACTCACTACAACACAAATCTTCCTATACACGTAGTAGCCAACGCTTCAAACCACGGTATCGGTGCAGTTATTTATCATACATTCCCAGACAACGGTTTCAAGGCCATTTACCACATATCACGATCATTGACTAAGCTGAAAGCAATTATAGCCAGATAGAAAAAGAGGGTCTGCTCTAATTTTTGCAGTTCAAAAATTTCACCGTATGATTTTCGGTCGCAAATTCACTTTACACACTGACCACAAGCCTCTTCTAACAATATTTGGATAAAAAAAGCCATTGCCCTATAAACCGCAAATCGTTTACAAAGATGGGCGCTCACATTATTGGCATATGATTTCGATATCAAATATACAAGTACGCAGGATTTTGGTCATGCGATGCGGCCGTCCTTTCTAGACTCATAAATTCCCATGAAAAACCATCAGACTATTTTATTATCGCTGCGATTGACTTGGAAGAAGATTTTCAGAATAACATCACTGAAACGCTCGCAACGCTTCCTATCACTCACAAAATGATTGTCCAAGGCACTAAAGACGATGAGCATCTTCAAAAAATCATAAATTTTATGAATTTTGGCTGGCCGCGCAATGCAAAAAATTTGGATTTGGAAATTGTGCCATATTTTAATAGAAAAAATTCCTTATCAGTTGTAGATGGTTGTCTACTTTTTAACACACGCATAGTTATACCTAAATTTTACCGTAAACGGGTTTTAAAACAACTACATCGTGGACATTTCGCAATAGAACGATGCAAATCAGTAGCACGCAGTTACGTTTATTGGTCCAATATCGACAAGGACATAGAGGATTTAATTAAAAAGTGTGAAAAATGTCAACTAGCAGCAAAAATTCCATTAAAACGGACCTATATTTTTGGCCAATTACGTCTCGAAGCCTTGAAAGACTTCATATAGACTACGCTGGTCCGGTAAAAATAAATTATTACCTAATTATAATACACGCTTACTCGAAATATCCGGCGATTTATGAGACAAAAACTACTACATTTGCCACTCTGAAGTTCCTTAGTGAGTACTGCAGCCAATTCGGAAACCCTGAACAGATAATTTCCGACAATGGTACCCAATTCTGCTCCGAACAATTTGAAAATTGGTGCAAAAAGCGTGAAATACAACACATTAGAACAGTACGTTATCATCCAAGCTCAAATGGTCAAGCGGAACGGTTTGTGGCCATGTTCAAAGGAGCCTTAAAAAATCAGAAGGAGAAGGTACAGTAACAGAAATAATGAACACGTTTCTAGAAGATACCGTTCCACACCTAATCCAAATTCTCCAAACGGAGCATCCAGCAGAATCATTCATAGGACGAAAGATGAGAACTGTTGAAAATATTTGTTTAAACTTTGGCCAAAATCATCCCACTGTATCACTTAGTTATAACTATTGATACATAATATGTTTTTATATGTATGTATGTATATACTATTTCTATTTACATAAATACATTATATTGTATTAACGTGTACATGCATTTATGAATCATCAAAACAGTTAATTTTTCAATTCTTTTTATTTTTACTTTACTTTTATTAAAACTGTAATAAAGTATATTTTGTGCAGTTCATTACTGATTGTCACTTGATTTGCTTGCGTTTTATTTAATTCAACAGAACCAATATGGATTCCTTAAGAAAACCTCAAATTTCATCCACCAAGAGAAATGAGCTACGCAAACATGGCACTAAACCAAAACACACTTCGCACAAGATATAACAAGAACTCAAGACGGACGTTTTATTGTCAGACTACCATTTTCAAACAATCCAAGTGCTCTAGGTGAGGCAAAGAGCATGGCGATCTAAAGATTTCATGCGTTAGAGCGACGACTATTCATAGATAAAGACCTGAGATCCCAATACATTGAGTTCACGGATCAATACGAGGCACTGGGTCACATGACTCGCATCAATGACGACGACGTCCAATCACCCCACTTTTATATTCGTCATCATTGCGTGCTAAAACCAGAAAGTAGCACCACCAAGCTTCGTGGGGTATTCGATGCCTCGGCAAAATCCGCCTCAGGACTATCGTTGAACGACATTTTACACATCGGTCCTGCCACTAAAGGTGACGGTATGTTACTACGCTTTCGGATGCCAAGATTTGTATTTTGCACGGATATTGAGAAAATGTACCGTCAAGTTTTACTTCATCCAGCGGACCGTAACATGCAATTAATCCTTTGGAGAAGGAATCCAGCCGAAGCTATTTCAACGTACATGCTGAATACAGTAACGTATGGAACCTCCTCATCACCGTACCTTGCAACAAAGTGCTTACAACAATTGGACGAAGAAAACATGGAAAGATACCCACTAGGGGCGTACACATTAAAAAATAATTTCTATGTGGATTACGGCATGAGTTTAGCAGACAGTCTAAGCACAGCAATTCAGATACAGGAGGAACTCACACATGTTGTGCGAATCGTTCTCAACTACTAAAGGGTATTCCTCTGGAAGATCTGGAAATTAACTTAGACTTCCACAATCAATCAATTAAGGTGCTGGGATTAACATGGAATCCAAAATAAGATCAGTTTTTTTCGGAAGACAAACATCCAAGACAACCAAAAAATAACTAAGCGTTCCATTGTATCCGATGTGGCAAAACTATTCGATCCATTGGACATTGCTGGGGGAGTATTAGTAGCTGCAAAATGCTTTATACAGAAACTGTGGGAGCTACAAATTACATGGGATGATCCATTGTCGGAAAAATTGAGTTCAGAATGGAAAACATTCCGCGAAAATCTGAAAGAGCTAAACCTAATAATTACTGGAAGACACATCTTTAACGGTCAGATAACGACTCACACACAATTACATACATTCGTTGATGCATCTGAAAGGGCGTATGGAGCTACCGTCTATCTACGTTCAAGATTACAAAATGGAAGAATTATTGTTAGGCTGTTGTGTGCAAAATCTCGAGTTGCTCCATTGAAAAGGTTGACGCTGCCGAGACTAGAACTATGTGCTGCTGTTCTAGGGGCAATGCTAGGCAGAAGAGTAAGAAAGGACCACCACCTACCACTGAAGAATTCAGATCTAACCCTGTTACTGTTCTGTCTACTATGTCGACTGAACTGGAAGACATAATATACAAGATAAATCATCATAACTCTTTCACGTGCCTTCAAAGAATAGTAGCCTACATGCAGTACTTTGGTATAAATACCAAAATATCAAATGATAGTCGGCCATCAACTAAGCTACTCAGCCCTCATGAGCTAACCTCTGCAATGCATCTGATAGTTAAAGCCATACAAATAGCTGATTTCAAGCAAGAAATCATGACTCTACAGAACAACAAGGAAATAAATCCCAGCAAAAAAATTGGAAGTCATTCTAAAGGAACTACATTTTCATTGCTTCCAAAAAATCGATATTTTTAATTTGCCGATAGTTAGCAGAAAATCAAGTATAAGTTTATTTTACTCATACAAAACCTTGTAATTCCTTTATAGTTTTAGAAATTACTCACCAGAATTTAAAAAAAATCTATTTTTTTTTGAAGAAACTTATGAACTAATTTTGGTCTAAAATTTTGAAGTTATTTGCTTAAATTTACACGAAAATACTGTTTCGCGTTTAAATTCCTATAAAAAGAAACTAATTGTTAAAATAGGTAACTATTATTCATTTTTCCTAGATGAAAATATTATCATAGAACACAAAAAAGGAAATTTTTCTTAAAATCGCTTCCAATTCGGTGACCAGGCAGCGAAAAAGAGAACTTCTTGCAATGACAACCCTATGTAAAAATCATTAGATCGGATCGAAATTTGCACTACTTCCAGATCGCAAACTCTACATTTTCATGACTTTTTTGGAGTGTCTTTTTTTACTGGGAATAATTCGAGTCCTGTCAAATTTTCTTGATGAACATGGTGTGTTACGAGTCGGAGGAATGGCAATATCCAGATAGCAGTTTTGGATTGTCAAGGGCAAATCAGTGGCCAGAAACATCGTTCAGAACTGTGTGCGATGCATAAGATAGCCAAGGTTACTAAATCAAGGTATGGGTGAGCTACCGGCAAGCAGAGTAACTCCAGCTCGCCCATTCATAAAATCAGGAGTGAATTACTGTGGACCATTCTGGGTCCACTACAAGATACGAGGTAAAAGACCGCACAAGGTGTATGTAGCGGTATTCATTTGTTTCGCAACAAAGGCTGTTCACTTAGTGGTAGTGACTTACCTTACCACTGAAGCATTCATTGCGGCCCTCAAGAGGTTTATAATAACGCTACAAATTTTGTTGGGCCAAAAATCAGCTATACGAGCTAAACATGGCCATATTTGCTGAAACTTCGCAAGAGATGATTGTTCGAGTTCAGGCATTGAGTTCAAATTCACACCACCGAGAGCACCTCACTTTAGCGGACTATGGGAGGCAGCAGTCAAATCTGCAAAGCATCTTTTGTTAAGAAGTGTATCAACAGCATCCCTCACCCACGAGGAATTCGAAACAGTTATAATTGAAATCGAAGCAATTTTAAACTCGCGACCATTGACCCCACTATCAAGGGACCCAAAAGGACATTTTCTAATTGCAGAACCACTCACACCTCAAGTGGACTCCAGGGCAACAACCTTATCCAGTTCCCTCGCAACACGATGGAGACTTGTTTCCCAACTGAAGCATGAGTTCTAGACGCGCTGATCAACAGAATATCTACATAACTTGCAGGAGAAACGAAAGTGGAAAACAACATGCGAAAATGTGCATGAGGGTCAAATGGTCATCATAAAGGAAGACAATATACCTGTTATGAAATGGCCTCCCTGCAGAATTCTCAAAACTTACAAGGGAGATGATGGCAAGGTTCGGGTGGCAGACATAAAAACGTCCTCTGGTGTAACAAAAAGACCTATTCACAGGCTAGCTCCGCTCTTTCATGACGAAGGTCAAGTGGAGATTGAACTATCAACTTATGTTAAAAGGGCATCTACGCGCTTCCGCCCGAAGTTTACCGAAGAAGCAGATTGTACCCCATCAAAGAGGGTTAAACATATCATCAGCCCAATATTATTCGCAATGATTATAACGGTTCTACTCATCTCTGTCGCCATAGGCAATAGTATTAGGATCAAACATTTTTGTACAGATCCCGGATTATATTTTGAAGGGATCGGAACAGCTAAATTGGTCACCGCTGAATGGAAATTAATGGTATTTTATGATCTGGCTCCATTTTATTCTGAGCTAAGATCTTTTCAGTCAGGACTAAACAAGTTACAACAACTCTGTTCAGAAATTTAACAACAGGCAACGTGTAGGATTTTAGTTAATAACTTCGAGCAAATTATGAATGAATTAACCGAGGGGAAGGAGTTGTTTGCAACCAGTAGAACAAAAAGAGCTGCATTCAATATTGTAGGAAACATTGCACGATCATTATTTGGTGTTCTCGATTCAGATTATGTAGAGGAGATGTCAAACACAATCAAGCAAGCTAAGGGCAAGACTCATTACTTGTTTCAACTATGAAAAAATCAGACATCCATTATCGACTCAACTATCAATATTATAAAACAGGACGAACTCAATGCTCAAGGTCAACTAAGCGCAATCATCGAAAGAATAAATAAAGAAGCAAATGAGATAGACAAAGAGACCGAACAAATCAGCCAAACACAATTAATAGGGCTACTAGCAAATCAAATTACGCTGACGGCAATAAATCTCCAAGGAAGAGAAACGGAAATCATAAATGTGCTCACCGACGCCCACAATGGAAGAATCAGTCCACTCTTATTATCTCCCCATCAACTGAGGAGTGAACTTATTACAATCAAGGCACATCTGCCAGCATCTCGTACACTTCCGGCCGAAAATGAGAACCTTATACAACTATATAAGCTAATGAGTGCCAAGAGAGCTGTAACTAAGGATGAAGTCATTTTCGAAATCATGCTACCGTTAGTAGATCAACAATTTTTAGAGCTATTTAACATTATGTCAGTACCAACTGTCAGAAATGATGCTTTGTTCGCCATCAGCCCAGAAAGTTGATTTTTAACTGTAAATCCACACAGGGATGATGATGATTTACAAATAATGAATTGTCCAATTGTATCACATTCAAGGACAATACATTTATAGGTCACAACAAACAATTCAAACTTGGAAGGGGTTCGAATCACAATTCATGTGAAATCCACATCTTTAACAACAGGAATACAACCGATTGCAATCTAACTCGGCTTCCACGCAACTCACATGGTCGCAGTTGAAAAATCAAAATAAATGGACCTTTGCGACTATCGGAGACATCGAAGTATCATCAGTATGCGGCACCGAAATCACTCAGTGCTCATTGAAGGGAAGTGGACTACTCGAAGTCGAAGCCAGCTGCACAGTAAAAACCAGCCTGATTACGATTCAAGGACAGTTCAACACAACCAACAACATACACACATCATATGCTAAACTTAAGCACATAGACTCCATAAGCACACCTCAGGAGATAAAGAGAATGTTCAACACCACTGACAAGGAACTTGAGACTCATTCGGATCAACTTAACGCACTAACTAAATGAGTCAAGTCTTGCTTCGGTCCCGGAATTCGACATTCAACACCACCAGGCAATAAGTTATAAAGCACTTATTCTGTCTACAATGCTGCTACTAGCGCTCATTACTGTTAAATGTCGAATAAATCGCCACACCAACAACATCAACCATGATGACCAATCTACACCTCAGCCAGTTCCGCCATCACGGCCTGTCACGATTGACATCATATATACCTAATTGACCGGTGGTCAAGGCGGGGAGAATGTTGCGGCCCAAAACGGGTTAATAACAAATCATTTATTTGATTATTTATTTAGGTCAATTCAAAGCCCCAAGTTGCATTTTATTTTAATTATTTAGTTCACTTACACTCTATTTAGTTAAGCACAACTCAAAACGTTGCATTTTTCATTTAATTAGGTCATTTAAACTCAAGCTATTTTTTGTTCTTGCATTTATTAAATGTTCCAATTAATTGTAACATTTTGGTTCCGCTTATTATGCATTTCTTTTATAAATTATTATTATTGTATGATTATGTTATTTAGTATATACGACCAGCATTTCAATAAAGATATTATCAGTTAACAGATCGCAACTCAATCATTTAGATACCTTTTCCGGTTCAAGTGCTAGAAAAAGGTAAAGTCGAATTACAATTTAGTGCCAGCCCAAATTTATGTGTTTGGACTGATTATCACTAAAGACCAAGAAACAGCCACTTTTTCTTCAGCGATCAACTTCGCTTTGTCTAATGCCAACTAGTGATTCCTTAACATTACAGTTGCCTAGTACTTCGTCATTTAAGTCAGTGACATCATTCGCTACGGGCTCGTATTCATCACTTAACCAAGTTATCACTACAGATAACAGTAGCTCAAAACCCAAGGTACAAGTCGGAATGGACAGATATATAACCGTGGTAAAGCGCGAAGCCCTAATTCTTCTAAAATTTCATCTGCTCCAAAGATGTCTAGGGATAACAGCGCATCTTCTACCAATCATCAAAATCGTTTTTCATTATTACAAGACAATAACTTTTAAGCCACCACCTATTTATCTGAGAGATAGAAATTCTAACGCGCTTCTAAAAAAAACTACTGTCGTCTATTGATGAAAATACTTTTCACAGCATTCCAATTAAACGAGGCAATATTGATGAAACTAAAATCAAAATATATGATGAAAAAGATTTCCGAAAATTGTTTAGTGAATTTGAACAAAATAAAACAAATTTTTTATTTGATTTATCCAACTTAATAGTGCTAAAGGCCTACAGATAGTATTAAAGGGCATATATTCATATGTGCCCTTATCGACCAAGGATTTAAGGTAAAAAATGTTACTAATATAATTAACAGAGAAAAGGTCCCCCAACCCCTATTTCGGGGTGAACTGGAGCCGAATGGCATACAATTGAAAAAAAAATTAATACCATCTAATTTATAGCGTAAAGTTTCTCTTACACCAAAAAATCACAGTTGAAGAGCCACGTAAGCGTTCAGGGGGCCTACCGCGTATTTCGATTCGAAAGAAATAACTTACAAATTCTAACGAATTGTACTTTGTATTACGATTTGCGTGCTACTTGTTTCGAGTTTACGAACGCTTTTTGTACTATATCGAAAACTAAAAATCCCTTTCAAAACAGCAGCTCTGTATTACGAACAATAAAAATTCCTTTCGAAAGGGCAACTCTGTACTACGAAAACGACCGTCAGTTATGCAAAAAGCGTTAGGAAATGGTTCGAAAGACATTTTGTTAGTGACAACTTGAGACAAAAATAGAAAATGAAATTATTTAAATTTTTCAATATAATTAAAAGTGTGTTATAAACCAATTATACTAAATGTTTGATTTGCTAAAACATAGTGCTTACTTATGTTGTTATAAATGCTTTAATGTTATTTTGAAACATTCAAGGAATAAAAAATAATCATTTTGAAACATTCAAGGAATAAAAAATAATCGTTTTGAAACATTCAAGGAATAAAAAATAATCATCCTCGTCCAACCACAGGAAACACAATCATTATAAGAATTACAACAAGCACTTAATTTTTCACACAAAATACATATAAGACGGTGCGACAGTCCAAAAAACCTGGGACCGGATATTATTTTTCTTGTAGGGCTTGTCGAGTTAAAGAATAATCCAATAGTAAAATATGCCAGACACCTCCAAAACCCGGATTTACGGTTAAAAAACCGGTTTTTTTTATCTTTGCGCACTAATAAGCCTGTAACTTTTTTGATAATGATCCGATTTTCAATTTCTTACTAGATTTGAAGAAAGAAGAAGAAGAAACTGAGATCTTTCGAATGATATATAATTTCGTTAAGAAAACTTGAGAAATTTTGGTATTATTGTCCAGCAAACACAAATTTTGTAGATTTTTCAAAAAATTTTCAACTTTGGTGACGTTTTTATACACTATTTTATTAAGAAACTATAATACTATTGAATTTATTCAAAAAGTACATTTAGTTACGATTACAATGCATATTTGGGGTTAAAAATAGATAAGCAATTGACTGAGTTATTTAACTTTTCATGAAAACAAAATTTTTTCCAAAATGTCTGCACAATGTTTTTGGTGTTGTTTTTATGCACCTTCTATTAAGTTACAAATCAATGTTATCCTAAACACAAAAAAAATTGTAAGGAGAGTTTTATTCATTCAAAAATATTGTTTTTTTTCGTGTTCTTTTTATGCACTTTCCTTAAAATTACAAATCACTGTTAGCGTAAACACAACAAAAATTATAGTTTTTCTTTTAATGTGACGTTTTGTTAATGTCTTCTTTTTTTACTTTAAATCTGTGTATTTAAAAAAATTTTCACAATTTAATAAAAATCGTGCGCAATTTAAATTAAAATTAAATAAAAAATGTGTGGATGGAAGGAACTCTTCTTGTGCAAAATCTTTTTCTGTTACATCAACAGATTTGCTCGTTGTCGGTAGATCATTACTTACAGGTATCGGTTTTATAACAGTTGCAAGTTGCAACTGTCAACATTTGCGTACTTAATGTTTTTGCGCGTTTTAAAACAGTGACCTAAAACATCGGTTTGACAAAAATAGCAATCATTTGGTTTATGATATGGCGTAGAAAAGGGCAAAACAAACGAAGGTTGAATTTTCTTTTTTTTTAATGTATTACAGAAATATTGACACAACATATTCTGGCTCGTACCAGCGACTAGTATCAAAAAAAAACGATTAAATACTTTATTGTACACTTCTACCACTCCAATATTGTTTTTAAAACCACGCCGGTGACTGATATCAGTAAATAAGCCACAAATATAGCAAAATTTGTTACGATTGTCACACATTTTTTAATTAATTTTAGTTTAAATTGCGCACGATTTTTATTAAATTGTGAAAATTTTTTTAAATACACAGATTTAAAGTAAAAAAGAAGACATTAACAAAACGTCACATTAAAAGAAAAACTATAATTTTTGTTGTGTTTACGCTAACAGTGATTTGTAACTTTAAGGAAACTGCATAAAAAGAACACGAAAAAAAAACAATATTTTTGAATGAATAAAACTCTCCTTACAATTTTTTTTGTGTTTAGGATAACATTGATTTGTAACTTAATAGAAGGTGCATAAAAACAACACCAAAAACATTGTGCAGACATTTTGGAAAAAATTTTGTTTTCATGAAAAGTTAAATAACTCAGTCAATTGCTTATCTATTTTTAACCCCAAATATGCATTGTAATCGTAACTAAATATACTTTTTGAATAAATTCAATAGTATTATAGTTTCTTAATAAAATAGTGTATAAAAACGTCACCAAAGTTGAAAATTTTTTGAAAAATCTACAAAATTTGTGTTTGCTGGACAATAACACCAAAATTTTCCAAATCTAGTAAGAAATTGAAAATCGGATCGTTATCAAAAAAGTTACAGGCTTATAAGTGCGCAAAGGTAAAAAAAACCGGTGTTTTAACCGTAAATCCGGATTTTGGAGGTGTCCGGCATATTTCACTATTGGATTCTTCTTTAACTCGACAAGCCCTACAAGAAAAATATATGCGGTCCCAGGTTTTTCTACTTCATTCAATTTTGTAACACTGTGTAATCAGCCTTATCATGAATACCACATGCGAAAATTTCTGAATAAAATTTTTTGTTCACGTGGATTTTAATTTCGTATCATCAATTCCATGTGAATAAAATAACGTACCTGTTTAAAAAAAATGTGTCATTATATTCGGAGTTGTAAACAAATTAAATACGTTAACTGAAATAATAAATATATTAAAAAAAACTGTTATTTTTATCCGGCAATTTGTGAAATTTAATTAATTCGGGTAATTAAAAAAATGTTTAGCTTTGCGATATTACTAGCATTGGAGGAAGATGAAGATATTCGCGAACAACGTGCTGTAAGAAGTCTGCGTGATGATTCCAATCCATTGGAAATGCCTAATTACTTGTATGTCATGTTATATACATACATATCTTAATATATAAAAAATCCGTGTCACTGTGTATGTTTCGAATAAACTCAAAAACGAGTCAACTGATATTCATGAAAATTGGCATATATATGTAATTTGGTCCAACTTAGATGATAGGATAGTTATTATTTAAATTAATAGCCTGGGGGCGGAGGGGCGTGGCAAAATGTTTGTACCGTATACGAAGCTAGACCGCTGGACCGATCCTTCTGAAACTTTGTCAGCATGTTACTCAAACTCCAGCATAAATAATAGGAAATTTTTTTTTCGACCACGCCTACTTTAACGCCCATTTTTTAATGATATAAAAATCTAAATGTTTCCGAATAAACTCAAGAACTACTGAACCGATTTTGACCAAACTTCATATACATGCTCTATAGGGCGTAAGGAGTGTTTCTGTGTAGTTCCGACAGATGGCGCAATATTTGTACCACCAATGCTATATACAACACTAATGTTTGCTTAGGGCCGGCAACGCGGACCGGGGTCAGCTAGTATATATATATATTGAGAAGGCATGCATTTTTCAGGTTTCAGCAATATTATAGAGTGACTAAAGATATCTTCAAATATTTATTGTACGTGCTGGATGGTGACTTACCAGCTACAAGAAAAAGCTTTGCTGTGCAACCAATTGTCAAAGTTGGAGCGTGCTTACGGTTTTTGGCTGAAGGTCCATACCAAAAAGGAGCCGGGAATGACAGCAGAGTGGATCTAGCGCAGTCATCATTAAGCTCTGTTTTAACCGAAGTACTTAACGTATTTGAACAAAAGTTATGTCCTGAATGGCCGGAGGAGCAAGAGACAAAGGAAATTATTAAAAAATTTTACGAAAAACATAAAATACCGGGTGTAGTAGGATGCGTTGATGGCACCCACGTAAAAATTATTCCTCCTACGAACAGACATTTGTACGAAAAGAAACTTACAGTCTAAATGTATTATTGGTGTGTTAATTCAGTCTAAATGTATTATTGGTGTGTTAATAAATTTTTTTCTTTCTTTCTTTTCCGGCATCAATCAATTTTATAAATATCTTCAAGGTATGTGATAATCAGCTGAAAATTCGCTTTGTTGACGCCACTCATCCGGGCGCCACCCATAATTCCTTGATTTGGAGAATGTCAGACTTAAGAAGTAAAATGGAGGAAACTTATTTGCAAAATCGTAGTAGTTGTTGGTTATTACGTCCGTTTTTTTTAAATGAACGTAATTAAAAAAAATGCATTGGAAAGTTAATTTTTTCAGGCGATGCTGGTTATCCTCTTGAGCCATGGCTTTTAACGCCATACAGGTCAGCGGTAGAACCAAAGCAACAAAGATTTAATGATGCACATACGAAATGTCGCAATATTATTGAAAGAACTAACGGTGTCCTGAAAAACAGATGGCGATGTACATCTGGAGCAAGGGAACTGCTCTACAGTGCCAAAAAAGCAATACAAATTATAAATGTTTGTGCTGTTTTACATAACATTTGCATTTGTTACAAAAGCATCGACCCGGTCATAGATCTAACATTGTTTAATACATCAGAGATTGAATCTTATGAAGGCGAAGAAGTGCAAGTGGATGCAAGGTATAATAATATAGCACATCGTATACGCAATGACATTGCCGATTGACTTTTACACTCTATTTAAAAAAATTCTTTGAAATTCATTGTTTATTGAAATATAAAAAAATATCATTAAAAATTAATTTTCATTTTAAACTGTCTTTATATACATACATACATATGTATATCGAGGTACACAATTTAAAACGTTTTAGTAGCATTATTAACGTTAAATTAAAGCTTTCTTCATGGTTCATAAGATCTAAAAAAACTTATTACCAAACAAAATGTTTGTAAGCCTTTTGCAGTAGCTTAGCAATGGTTTATATAGTATTGTCATCTAGAATATTATTCATTGTTATTATTGCGAAGCTGATACAACTTTAAATCTTCAGTTTCCATCATCAGAGCGTTCATTTTCAAATTACTTTCGACTTCAGACTTTTTCAATTCTAGTTCCATCTTTCTTATTTCTTCCATTTCCTGATGGTGCCTCTTCATTTCCTCATTTGCTAGTATTTGCTGTTCATGAAATTTGTCGAGTGCCCTGTATATTCGTCTTAAACTCGACTCCTCATCTTGGTAATGTTTTTCAGCTGTAGACTTAAAGTGTGACATCTCATCACAATTTTTTTTTGACATGCCAAGCTTGACATGGCAATCTCGGCAGTTGTCATTTCCCCCTTTTCTTTTTTTAGAGCTTGCATGTCTCATTGTAAGTTCGATTGTTACTTGATTAGAATTAGGTTCCACTGTTACTTCTTTAGTTAACAAATTTGTTTGCTCTTCTTCGTGAGTAAACGAGTTTCGTGTTTCATCTACTAATTTTGTGGTTTTAAACCAAATGTCCGGGTGCCTTTTACGCCATCTGCTGCTTCTTTTGTGCCAAGCATTTCCAAAATGCTTTCCTCGGTTGGCGAGAATTTATAATATAAATAATAATAAAGAATATAAATTTTATATTCTTTATTAGGTCCACCGCCTGTTCCCCTTCTGTATTGCATGTTAGTTGTAGCCTTTTTTCGCAAATAAATTCTTTGATCTGGCCAAACCTATAAATTATGTATTTCTTTTTATTTTTTGTATACGCGGATGCAATTAGTTTTATAAACTCTCACTTTTTTCCATTCTGGGGTTGTTTTTTCAGGTGGGCCAACGCTATTTAATTTTTGTTTGACGATTTCCCAAAAGTCAGACACCTTGGTTTTATTTTCCCTTTCAAATCCTCGTTGTACCTTCATAGTGAACAGAACTATTAGCGGAATTTCTTTTTACATACTAAACCAAAAAAAAACCATACAAAAAAAAAATATTTGTAGTACATAATATTTGTTGTACATTAACTTTGATAAACAAGCTATTTTTGCTTTGCTAATATTTTTTTTTTACATAGACAGTAATAACTAAAACAAAAAAAAAAAAAACAAAAACAACCGTAAACAAAATAACTTAAAGTGCCCTTGAGGAATACACTTACAAAGTGCCCTTGAGGAATACTCTATATGAGTACCTCGAAAACAAATAATTGCGAAGTGAGTGATAACGGCAGAAATGCCTATCTTACTGTGAGCTCTGATGATCTTAATGATAACAATAAAAATAACAAATTTGATGATAGACTTACTGTGAGTTCTGATGATCTTAATTTAAAAAAAAACAAATAAAAAACTTGATGACAGACTTTTTTTAACGGCTAAGCCAATTTTTCGTCAGCGATCAACTTCGCTTTGTCCAATGTCAACTGATTCGTTAACATTACAGTTGCCTACTACTTCGTCATTTAAATCAGCGATATCATCCGATTTATCACTTACCAAATTAGTCACTGAAAATAAAAAAAGCCCAAAACCCAAGGTCCAAATTGGAATGGACCGATATATTATTGTGGGAAAGCGCGGGCGAAGCCCTAATTCTACTAAAATTGCATCTGCTTCAAAGGTATCTAGGGATAACAGCGCATCATCTACTAATCGTTTTCAAATATTGCAAGATGACAACGACACACCTGATATATCCGCGAAAAAAACCTCCAAGCCGCCACCAATATATTTGAGAGAAAAAAATTCAAACGCTCTTATTAAGAAATTAATTTCGGTAATTGGTGAGAATAAATTTCACATTGTTTCAATAAAACATGGCAATATCGATGAAACGAAAATTCAAATCTATGACGAAACTGATTTCCGCAAAATGGTTGCTGAATTTGAAAAAAGTAAAACAAGCTTCTACACATACCAGCTTAAGAGCGCTAAAGGCATGCAGATCGTATTGAAGGGCATAGATTCTTATGTTGCCCCCGAAGAAATAAAAGATGCACTCGTCCTCCAGGGGTTCAAGGTAAAAAATGTGTCCAATATAATAAATAGAGAAAAGATTCCCCAACCCCTATTTCGTGTTGAACTTGAGCCTAATGATATAAAATTGAAAAAAAATGAGACGCATCCAATTTATAATTTAAAATACCTCTTGTACCAAAAAATCACAGTTGAAGAGCCACATAAGCGTTCAGGTCCTGTACAGTGCCATAATTGCCAAGAATATGGCCATACAAAAACATACTGCAATTTACCCTCTGTTTGTGTTGTGTGCGGCGAATTACACGGCACCGCTAGCTGCAACAAACAAAAAGATCAAAGTGATAAAAAATGCAGTACTTGTGGAGGTAATCACACCGCTAACTACAGAGGTTGCCGTGTATACTCTTTGGTAAAGAAGACTATGGTGCAAAAACCTAAATTAGCTCCAGCTCAATCAGCAAACGTTTACTCTGCCACTTTTTAGCAAATGAGCCAACCAGTTACTTCCCGTGTATCGTATGCAGATGCTGCTAAGGCTAGTTCTATTCCGACACAAAATGTTTCACCGCAAAATAATTCTACAAATACACACTCAAACTTTAATTATAATCGCCTTGAAGCCACTATTGAAAATCTTGTGCAAACTATAAACAATTTTACAACAAATATGACTAGCATGATGGAAGAAATGTTGCGAATGCAGAATACTCTGCTTCAAGCAATACTTAATAAGCCATGAACACGTTAACAATATGTTTCTGGAACGCAAACGGCATTCGCCAACATAAAAATGAACTTGAGCACTTCCTCACGGAAAAAAATATTGATATAATGTTGGTCTCTGAGACTCATTTGACTTCGAGAAGCCTTTTTAAAATTTATGGCTACACCTTATATGATTCAAAGGACCCGAGAGGAAGAGCATGCGGTGGATCAGCAATTTTAATAAAGTCAAGACTCAAGCATTATATTATTGATAACATTTGTGAAGAACATTTACAAGCAACGAATATTTGTATTGAAAATTTTTCCAATAATTTTGTCATATCATCAATTTACTCTCCTCCTAGATTCGCAATTACTGAGCATCAATACGAGGATTTTTTCAAATCTCTGGGTCCTTGTTTCGTAGCAGCTGGCGACTATAATGCTAAACACACGTTCTGGGGTTCGCGTCTTATTACACCCAGAGGTCGAGCGTTGTTCAATACAATTTCCAAAATGGGCTTGGATGTCATTTCAAGTGGGGAGCCCACTTATTGGCCTACTGACATACATAAAATTCCGGATGTAATAGACTTTGGCGATATGAAAATTATCTCTAGGGATTTAATTCAAATTGAAGCTTCTCTAGATCTCTCGTCCGATCACTCTCCCACGATCGTTACAATTTGTAGCCCATTAAGAAGTGATTTACCTCACCCATATGCCAATTTGATAAATCGTGTAAATTGGCTGCGATTCAAAAAATATCTTAGTAGTCATTGCACGGAAAACATTACACTAAGAACACCTGATGATGTTGAATCTAACATTGCCAATCTTAACGAAAATATTAAGCAGGCTGCTAAACATGCCACTACCTCCTATCCGCAGACTGGGTTTAATAGACTATATTCTACAGATATTGAACGTCTCGTATGTGAAAAAAGAAGAGCTAGAAGGGAATGGCAACAGCACAGATCACCCCAGAATAAAATTAGATTTAAAGAGTGCACTAAACGACTCCAAGAGCTGCTTGCACATGAAAAAACTGCATCTCTTAAAAACTATCTGGAAAATCTTGATGTCACACCAGCATCTGATTACTCTTTATGGCGCGCTGCTAGAAAGCTTAAAACACCCGTTGAGTTTAAACCACCTCTGCGCACATCTACCGGAGGTTGGGCAAGAAGCGATACTGAAAAAGGTAACATATTTGCTGCCCATTTAAAATACGTATTTACCCCAAACACATGTACTGGTGTAATTGATTTGCCAAATGTAGTCGCTCTACCCCCTCAACAAATAAAGTTTAAGACGCGTGATGTGCAAAAACTAATTTCTGAACTCAACCCAAAGAAAGCTCCGGGTTTTGATGGAATTAGTAACCAGATGCTAATAAAGTTGCCTCGTATTGCAATTAGAATACTGTTATTTATTTTTAACGCCATTTTACGACTGCAGTATTATCCAAATAGCTGGAAGCTTGCCAAAGTTAAAATGATTCCAAAGACCTTACCAAGGCTGAGTCATACAGGCCAATAAGTCTCCTATCAACAATGTCAAAGCTTTTCGAAAAACTGCTCATGACAAAATTGTCCCCAATTCTAGTTAATAGTGGGTGCATACCGGACCATCAATTTGGTTTTAGAAGTCAGCATAGCACCATTGAACAAACTCATAGATTGGTCCAATTTATAAGAAGAACATTTGAAGAAAAGAAGTATTGTTCTGCGCTGTTTATCGACGTTTCTCAGGCATTTGATAAAGTGTGGCATGAAGGCCTAATTTTAAAATTAAAAACATACCTGCCAATAAACGTTGTAAGTCTTTTGAAAAGTTACATTACTGCCCGGAAGTTCACTGTTGTGGAAGGAGACTTTATGAGCATGCCTGAAACTATCTCATCCGGTGTGCCACAGGGGAGTATACTGGGGCCAGTTTTGTATTTGATTTATACTTGTGATATGCCTCTGAGCAGCAATATTCACACTTCCACATTTGCTGATGATACAGCCTGCCTTAGTATGCATGAAAATCCTTACGAGGCATCCCGATATCTTCAAGAACACATTACCCAGCTGGAACTATGGTTAAACTTATGGAGAATTAAGGTAAACGAACAAAAGTGTGTTCAAGTAACGAAGAGATACGTGTTTACCCATTCGGATTAACAATCAAGTTGTCCCTCAACATACTCATGTGAAATATCTTGGTATACACCTTGATCGACGGCTTACTTGGAAACACCACATTGACTCTAAGTTAACCCAAATGAAATTAAAATTAACTCAGGTACATTGGCTGATTGGTAGAAATTCAACCCTCAGTCTAGATTGCAAACTTTTGATATACAAGTCACTTTTGAAACCGATATGGTGCTACGGAATTCAACTATGGGGCACTGCTTCAGCTTCCAATGTCGAGAGAATCCAACGACGGCAAAATAAAATTTTGCGATTAATAACATCGGCTCCATGGTATATAGAAAACTCAAATATACATCGTGACTTAAATATGCCACTAGTGACTGAAGAAATTGCAAAAAACGCTGGCAAATATTTAACAAAACTCGAGTCACATCCTAATCCGCTTGCTCGTAATATTTTGAACTTTACTGGACACATCCGCCTAAAAAAGATTGATACAAGGGCTCTTATACTCAACACTCCAGATGGGACTAACTGAAAATAATTTTTATTTTTTATTTATTTTTTCTTCCTTTTGTTTATCACTACTTAAATATGTATTATTTATAACTATCTCTAAATTTATGTCCGACAGTGGTCGGGCCTAATAATTATATTTTAGATTTAAGATTTGAATACTTATTGTTAGTTCATATAGGAAGATACAATAAACAAATATCATGTATTATATAAAAAAAAAAAAAAAAAATCCTCTTGCAATGTCCGGGTTATCAAGCATTTCATCAAATAAAAAATTTATTTGCTCCTTGTTTACCGTTTTACTCCTACATATGTATGTATATGAAATAAATGAAATTTGTGCATTTTAAACGTTTTTTTTTTAATTTTAAATAAAAACTTACATATTTCAACCTTTTCCGAAATACAAATCTTTGTGAATAATTTTCTTCAAAAATTGTCAAAATTTTTCACATGTGAGCTATTCACAATCGTATGAAAGAAAACACATTCACAATTAATTTTTTTCGGAGTTTAAAAATGTAAGCATTCGGAAAATTTTCCAACACATTTGATTCTTGATACCAACTGTTCACACGTTCGGAAATTTTCATGTGAAATTTTATTCATGATAAGGCTGAATATGTACAATGCCATAATTGCCAAGAATATGGCCATGCAAAAACTTACTGCAATTTACCTTCAGTTTGTGTTATCTGCGATGAATTGCATGGTACTGCTACTTGTACGAAACCAAAAGATCAAAAGGAAAAAAAGTGCAGTAGTTGTGGAGGTAATCACACTGCTAACCACAGAGGATGTCCTATGTACTCTTTCGTTAAGCACTCAATGAGGCAAATACCTAAAGCAACCCCAGCACAAACAGGAAATACGAACTCCTCCACTTCTCCTCAAATGGGCCAACCAATTACTACATATGTATCGTATTCTGAAGCGGTGAAGATCAATTCTATTCCCATGCAAAAAGTGTCTCCACCAAATAATTCAACAAATGTAAACTCAAGCTTTAACTTTAGTCGCCTTGAAGCTACTATTGACAATCTGGTGCTAACTATAAACAACTTTACAATAAATATGACTAGCATGATGCAAGATATGCAGAATACTCTGCTTCAAGCATTATTTAGCAAGCCATGAACACGTTAAAAATATGTTTCTGGAAGGCAAACGGAATTCGCCAACATAAAGATGAACTTCAGCACTTCTTCACCGAAAAAAAATATTGATGTAATGTTGGTCTCTGAGACTCATTTGACTTCGAGAAGCTGCTTCAAAATAAATGGTTACACTATATATGGTTCAAAGGACCCGAGAGGGATAGCATGCGGTGGATCAGCAATTCTAATTAAGTCAAGACTCAAGCACTATATCGTTGACAACGTTAGTGAAGAATATATGCAAGCAACGAATATTTTTGTAGAAAATTTTTGTGCGAATTTTGCGATATCATCAATTTACTCACCTCCCAGGTTTTCAGTTATCGAAGATCAGTATGAGAAGTTCTATAAATCGCTTGGATCTTGTTTCGTGGCCTACTTACTGGCCTACTGACGAACGAAAAATTCCAGATGTTAAAGATGTTAGCGTCATGAAAACTATCCATAGGGACTTAATTCACGTGGAGGCCTCTCTAGAACTCTCCTCCAATCACTCTCCCGCAGTAGTTAAAATTTTCAACCTACTAAGGAGTGATTTATCTATCTCATATGTGAAAATGATTAATAGGGTCAACTGGCTAATATTCAAAAAATATCTTAGTAGTCACTGCGTAGAGTACATTCAGCTAAGATCATCTGATGATATTGAATTTAACATTGCCAATCTTAACGAAAATATTAAACAGGCTGCTGAACATGCCACTACCTCCTATCCGCAGACTGGCTTTAATAGAATTTATTCTACGAAAATTTAACGTTTGTATGTGAAAAAACGAGAGCTAGAAGAGAATGGAAACAGATCACCCCTAAATGAAATCAGACTTAAAGAATGTACTAAACGACTCAAAGAGCTGCTATCGTAGGAAACAACTGCATTACTGGAAAAGTATTTAATCTTGATGTCACGCCAGCATCCAATTACTCTTTATAGCGCGCTACTAGAAATTTTAAGAGACCAGTTGATCTTAAATCACCACTGCGCACTTCGACCGGAGGCTGGGCAAGAAGCGATAGTGAGAAAGGTAACTTATTTGCTGAGCATTTAAAACCTGTATTCACTACCAATTCATGTACGGGTGCTGCTGATTTACCCAGTGTAGTTTCTCTACCCCCTCGTCTCTTAAGGTTTAAGATGCGTGAAGTACAAAAAAATAATTGCTGAACTTAACGCGAAGAAAGCTCCAGGTATTGATGGCATTAGTAACAAGATGCTGATAAACTTGCCTCATATTGCAATAAGAATCCTGCTATTTATTTTTAATACCATTTTACGAATGCAGTATTTTCCACATAACTGGAAACTTGCCAACATAAAAATGATTCCAAGGCCGTGCAAAGATCTTACCAAAGCTGAGTCAACAATCTCAAAGCTTTTCGAAAAGCTGCTCATGACTAAATTGTCCAAAATTTTAGTTGATAATGGGTGGATCCCGGACCATCAATTTGGTTTTAGAAGTCAGCATAGCAAACGCATAGATTGGTTCAAATTATAAGGAGGAATAGAGGCTGGGTGATCTTCTCCCTATTTATTATATTGGAAACATTTTTTAACTTAAATCCCTGGAGGACGAGTGCGTCTATTTCTTCGGGAACAACATAAGAATCTATGCCCTTTAATACGATCTGCAGGCTTTAGCACTCTTAAGCTGGTATGTGTAGAAACTTGTTTTATTTTTGTTCAAATTCAGAAACCATTTTGCGGAAATCTGTTTCGTCATAAATTTGAATTTTCCTTTCATCGATATTGCCACGTTTTATTGGAACAATGTGAAATTTATTCTCACCAATGACCGAAATTAATTTCTTAATAATAGCGTTTGAATTTTTTTCTCTCAAATAGATTGGTGGCCGCTTTGAGGTTTTGTTCGTGGATATATCAGGTGTGTCTTTGTCATCTTGCAATATTTGAAAACGATTAGTGGAGGATGCGCTGTTATCCCTAGATACCTTTGAAGCAGATGCAATTTTAGTAGAATTTGGGCTTCGCCCGCGCTTTCCCACAATAATATATCGGTCCATTCCGACTTGGACCTTGGGTTTTGGGCTACTCTTATTTACAGTGACTAATTGGGTAAGTGATGAATCGGATGATATCGCTGATTTAAATGACGAAGTAGTAGGCAACTGTAATGTTAACGAATCACTAGTTGGCATTGGACAAAGCGAAGTTGATCGCTGACGAAAAATTGGCTTAGCCGTTAAAAAAAGTCTATCATCAGGTTTTTTATTTATTTTGTTTAAATTAAGATCATCAGAACTCACAGTAAGTCTATCATCAGATTTTTTATTTTTATTGTTATCATTAAGATCATCAGAGCTCACAGTAAGATAGGCATTTCTGCCGTTATAACTCATTTCACAATTATTTGTTTTTGAGGTACTCATATAGAGTATTCCTCAAGGGCACTTTGTTAGTGTATTCCTCAAGCGCACTTTGAGTTATTTTGTTTACGGTTGTTTTTGTTTTTTTTTTGTTTTAGTTATTACTTTCTATGTAAAAAATATTATGTACTACAAATATTTTTTTGTATGTTTTTTTTTTGTTTAGCATGTATGTAAAAAAAGTTCCGCTAATACGTCTGTTCACTATGAAGGTACAACGAGAACGATGTAATTTGCCATAATAAAATAAAAAAAATTCCGGGAATTCCCGCACAAATTTCCCGGGAAACCCCGTGTGAAAAAAACTAGTTGATTTCGACGACGCACTGTGGGGTGAAAGCCTTCACAAGTGGCGATTAATTGAAAATATGAATTTTAATTTTCACAACCGTATTTGGTACCATATGAAAGTAGATAAAATTCTACATCACTAACTGCAAAAATAAAAGTTTTTGGTAGTTTACTTTATTTGCAGTGTGTTCAAAGTTCAATCATTTTTGTTATTTTTGCGCGCATTGATTAAAAGAGAAAATTTTGATATTTCAAGTGATTATAGTTTTTTTAAGACTTCTATAAGTAAATGTTTTATAATGGAACCGTCAACTTCAGGTATATGCGCATTTAAAAAATGATTTTTTGTTTAGATAAATGTTTTAGATATATAAAAAATTAAATTGCTCTAAAAATTTGGTATTTTATATATATACATTGAGTTTCAACAACTTTGCGGATGAGTGCAGGAAAAAATGCTTTATGCCTTTAAAATATAAGATTTTAGCTAATAAATCCCAGAATACCTATTTGCGCATTTGTGCGATTTTTGAGTTAAGAAGGTTTTTGTGAGAGAATTCCAGTTGCTAAAAGATCAATGTGAAAAAAAAAACAAAAAAACAAAGTTGTTTTATTATCTTTTGTTGTTGTTGTTATTGTAGCTAACGCTTTTTTTTTTGTTGACTGTGAATTAGGGTGATCGACTCGGTTTTTCAACCGGTTTTAAAACCCGGGTTTTTCATCATACCGTTGTCGGTTTTTTCTAAATGTTGATTTTTCGAATGTCGAATAGTCCGGTTTTTTACAATTTAAAAACCGGGTGAGTCGAATACTTTTCAATTTGTATATTTTGCAATAAAATTAGTTTTTACTTAATTAAAACTTAGACCAACGTGTTCTGTTGATTTTCCTAAATATTTCTTTTTTTTCAGTATAAATGTTGTAGGCGTTTTTTGGACATGACAACACTTAGTCCTAATTTACACTAAGCAAGTCTTATTGCTAAGCTGATTAGTTTGTTTTTCCCTCGTCTAAAAAATTAATCATCTTAGCAATAAGACTTGCTTAATGTAAATTAGGACTTACTAATGGGTTAAAGCCAAATTATTTTATGAGGTGGTATCAGAGGCGAGTTAAATTGGCCTTATGGTGTGCAATGGTTGTCAAAATCCATTTGTGTTTTTTTTTTGGTGAAATTTTGCTTCATATTTTATATATAGGTAGATATCCACCTTATCCATTCATTCATATTAGAGTTTTTATTTTCCCGCACTTTTTTACTTCTCGGGAAATCGGGTTTGGTTTTTAAATTTCCCGCTTGGAACGCTATTACAGACACAAAGTCTACACAAAAGTGCTATATATGCATGTGGCGCCACAAGTAAAGAGTTCAACAATATTGATAAAAATGATTCCAAAAGATGTAAATATAGATAACATGCACTGTCCTTCAACAGCTGCTGCGTCCACCTTATAAAAAAAGTGCACAAATTGAATATGAAAATTCGAACAACAAATCACTCACAAGCTCGGTGGAAACACTTTAAAGTGATTTACTTAAACCTATTTGATTTAAAGTCGGTGGAAACATACTATTATTCATTATCATTATCATACAAACTTCCGATAAAAAAAATGGTAAACTAGATGTGATGACGAAAAAATATTGTTGCTGATACAAAAAGACGCATTCAAAAGGAATTTAGAGAGAAAACTGGATTGATTGTTGACCAACCAAAACCAGGCTTTGGAAACTCAATTGATGGGAATACGGCAGAAATTACAAAAATTGATTTGCAGTTGATAAAAAATATGCATACAATATTAATAGTTGTTTCCAGTGGCATTGAGGTCAATATCGAAAGATTTTCTAATTTCGCTAATGATACTGCCAGGATATTTGTTAAAAATTATCCATGATATTATATGAATCTCTACTCTACATAAATATTTTATTCACGGGCCAGATATTATATCGCTTTCACTATTGCCTATTGGCCAACTAACTGAAGAATCTCAAGAAGCTAGAAATAAGGACTTTAAAAGTTATAGGGAGCACTTTTCGCGTAAATGTAGTAGGAAAAATACCATACAAACCGTGTTCTCTTAACTTCTGATCCATTAATTTCAAGCACGAGAAATAGTTGTAAAAAGAAAATGGAGCAAATGCCAAAGTCTGCATTGGAGTTACTTATTCTTCCCCACAAGGAGAACGATAATGATGACGATGATGAACACTATTTTAATGATGATTCTGAATATAATGATGATTATGAAGTAAATATTGCTTTTGAAGTTAATAAAATGAAGTAAATAATAAAGCCTTATAAGTTTTTTTAATGTTTATTTTCTGAAATGTTTGTGTTCTGTTTATGAATATTTATAAATAAAAATTAATAATATTTTGTAATGTGATTTTTTTGAATTAAATCTCTGGATTTATGGATTTTTGGAGAAAAACGGATTTTATGTTAAAACTTCGCTAACATAAATACATACATAAAAAATATTTACAATATTAAATACAAAAAGCCCATAAAAGGTTAAAAACTTTTTTCAAAAATTTTTTTTTAATTCTGGTTTTTAATGTATTTATTAATATTCATCAATAAAAAATAACATTTTAAAATTTCGACTTCTATGAATTAATCACCACTTTCTCTACCATTCACCCCACTGTGATATGGAACTTTTTTTTTTTTTTTAATGCATGATTTTTGTTTATTGAATCTTCATATATGAACTAACAATAAGTATTCAAATCTTAAATCTAAAAATATAATTAGGCCCGACCAGTGTCGGACATAAGCTTAGTAATAGTTATATATAATACATATGTAAGTAGTGATAATCAAAAGGAAACAAATATAAAAAAATAAAAGTATTTTCAAGAAGTCCCATCTGGAGTGCTGTGAATAAGAGCCATTGTATCACTCTTTTTTAGGCGGATGTGTCCAGTAAAGTTCAAAATATTACGGGCAAGCGGATTAGGATGTGACTCGAGTTTTGTTAAATATTTTCATGCGTATTTTGCAATTTCTGCAGTCACTAGTGGCATATTTAAATCACAATGTACATTTGAATTTTTTATATACCATGGAGCCGATGTTATTAACCGTAAAATTTTGTTTTGCCTTCGTTGGATTCTCTCTACATTTGAAGCTGAAGCAGTACCCCAAAGCTGAATTCCGTAGCACCATATAGGTTTTAAGAGCGACTTGTATATTAAAAGTTTACAATCTAGGGTGAGGGTTGAATTTCTACCAACCAGCCAATGTATCTGAGTTAGTTTAAGTTTCGTTTGTGTTAGCTTAGAGTCAATGTGGTATTTCCATGTGAGCCTTCGATCAAGATGTATACCAAGGTATTTCACATGTAAGTTTTGAGGAACAATTTGATTATTGATTGTAATGGGGGAACAAGTGTCGTTTCTTAAGGTAAATGTTACCTGAGCACACTTCTGTTCGTTTAACTTTATTCTCCACATGTTTAACCATAGTTCTAGCTGAGTAAAAGTTTGCTGAAGATATCGGGATGCCTCGTGAGGGTTTTCATGCATACTAAGGCAGGCTGTATCATCGGCAAATGTAGATGTGTGGATGTTACTGCTCAATGGCATATCACAAGTATAAATCAAATACAAAACTGGCCCCAGTATACTCCCCTGTGGCACACCGGATGAGATTATTTCAGGCGTACTCATAAAGTTTCCTTCCAAAACAGTGAACTTCCGGGCAATAATGTAACTTTCCAGCAGATTTAGAATGTTTATTGGTAGGTAAGTCTTTAATTTTAAAATTAGGCCTTCATGCCACACTTTATCAAATGCCTGAGAAACGTCAATGAACAGCGCAGAGCAATACTTTTTTTCTTCAAAAGTTTTTCTTATAAATTGAACCAATCTATGAGTTTGTTCAATGGTGCTATGCTGACTTCTAAAACCAAATTGGTGGTGCGGTATGCACACACTACTAACTAGAATTGGGGACAATTTTGTCATGAGCAGTTTTTCATATATCGTAATACCAACAGAGAATTGTGGAAATGTGTATGTGTGTGTGTGTGTGTGTGTGTGTGTGTGTATGTGTATGTGTATGTGTGTGTGTGTGTGTGTGTGTGAATTTCATCATATGTCGTAATAAATTAGAATTGATGACTACTACGCGATTCTCATATAAAGTATATAAGTAGAAGAAATAATGTAGATTGTCATCAGTCTGCTTTGATATCTCAACAAGTGACAACCTATTTTCCCAACCAAAGTTTCTTAAGTGTTTAAAATCCAAAAACTATAAAAGTGCTAGTACTAATTAAATAAATTGTTTATAACTAAAATAAATTGTTTATAAATAAAATAATTAAATAAATTATTTATAAATAAAATAATTATATTAATTAATTAACAAAAATATATAAAATGAATACTAAAAGTTGTGCAATCTGCAATAAAGTCTTTATGACTCAAACAAAACTAAATCAGCATATGGAAACGCACTCATATGGAACTAGTAAGCTTGATCTTCAAAAAAAATATTGTGAGGATTGTGATGAGATGATCCCATCAAATGGTTATTTGGCTCATGTCAGAACCACAAAACATAAAAACAGTTGTCACCTAGAACAGATTGGAGATATTCTCACTAAAAGAGCGAGCAACTTCAATGGGAGGATCGAGACATATATCCTCCTCAACAAAAATGAGGGTGTTATGTTTCCGGAGCAGTTTCTGAAATCTGCCAAGAGCTCTATACTACAACAGCTAATTGAATATAGTAGGATACATACTACATTTAAATTTAATATGGAGCTCATATGCGATTATATGAAGACGGTGAATGATCAGATGAATGTTTCCCAACTCGTACATATTTCAAAAATGATGTTGGTGACTTTGCCTGATGACATAGAGGATATGTACAAGAAACAGGCCGAGGAGCTAAGAGCTAAAATGGAAGAATTTCAAGAGAGGGATAGCGGATGGACCTTGATTTCAATAAATTCCCTTGAAGTTAATATAAACAAGGCGTCCATAATAAGAGGATCGAGCTTTATCCCGCTCCCAAAAAATATTGCAACGAAACGTGCATGCATAAATATCGAAAACTCTGATGTTTATTGCTTTAAATGGTGTATCATTGCGGCTTTGAACACAAATATCACTTTAGATCGAAGACAACAGAAAAACTATAGAAACTATAATATAACAAACATTTCTGATGAGAATATTAGTATAGGGGCAATTGAATTAAATTTCGAAGGCCTAGAGTTTCCACTCCCATTGAAACAGATTAAACAATTCGAACGTCAAAATAATATGAGCATCAACGTATTTGGTCACAATGGAACATCGCTTATAGGACCATACTACATAACAAAAGGAGAAAAACTTGTTCATATTAATCTGTTATTGCTCCAGTCCAATGAAAACTTCCACTATGTGCTCATCACGGATATATCAAAGTAAGTTTAATTTTTGCATTTAAGAGAAATATGTTTTCATATCTATTTAAAAAGTTACTTTTTATTGGTATATTTATTTATTTCTTATTTTAATTTCCTCTTTTCCTTAGACTCCTTCGTTCCAGCATAACATCTCACGTAAATAAGATACATATTTGCAACACCTGCCTATTTTATACACATGATGATTATGTGTATAATCACCACAAAAATGTTTGTGGGAAAAAAGTCATCAGAATGCCCGAAGATGAAACTATCATCAAGTTTCAAAACTACTACAAACAGTTAGATGTACCGTTTGTAATCTACGCAGACTTCGAGTCTATTTTGGAAAAGCTTGATGATCCCGTAAGTAAAAGCACTACAAATGTACAGAAACATCATGCGTGTGCATTCGCTTATTTTATTAATTGTAGCTTTAAGAGAGAAAATAGTTTATATAGAAATTATTTTGGTGAAGATTCGGCGAACATATTTATCAAAAAAATAGTTCAAGATTGTACAGATATTTATCTAAATTATTTACTTAAAGTTAAGAAAATGTTCATAACCACAATAGAAATAGCTCAATATAATAATGCAACAAATTGTCATACATGTAAGAAAATATTAAATAATGATAAAGTTAGAGATCATTGTCATCTTACGGGTAATTATCGTGGGGCAGCTCATAGCGACTGTAATTTGAATTATAAAACACCTCATTTTATACCGGTTATCTTGCATAATTTTTCTGCATATGATATGCATTTATTTTTCAAAGAACTTTCTACTATAAAAAATTCCACAATAAAAGTGATTCCCCAGAACACAGAGCGTTATATTTCTCTTTCAATTTTCATCAGATTAGATGAAAAGCGTGGATTCGAAATAAGATTTATAGACTCGTTTAGATTTATGGCTTCGAGCTTAGATACGCTGGCGAAAAATCTTGATTGCAATGATTTTAATACTATTCGATCATGTTTCGCTGATGAAGCTAATTTCAACCTGATTAGAAGAAAGGGTGTATTTCCGTACTCTTACATGGATTCCATGACTAAGTTTAAGGAAATTAGACTCCCTAATAGAGAAGATTTCTTCAATATTCTAACGAATGAAGAATGTGATGTAGTCGAGTATGAACATGCTCAAAAAATATGGAGAGAGTTTAACTGTAAAACCCTCCTTGACTATACTGAACTCTATTTAAAGACAGATGTTCTTCTTTTAACCGACGTGTTTGAAAATTTTAGGAAAATTTTTAAAGATATATACGATTTGTATTGTTCTGCGCTGTTTATTGACGTTTCCCAGGCATTTGATAAAGTGTGGCATGAAGGCCTTATTTTAAAATTGAAGACTTACTTACCAATAAACATTTTAAATCTTTTGGAAAGTTACATTATTTCCCGTAAGTTCACTGTTGTGGAAGGAGACTTTACAAGTAGGCCTGAAACAATTTCATCTGGTGTGCCACAGGGGAGTATACTGGGACCAGTTTTATATTTAATTTATACTTGTGATATGCCTGTGAGCAGTAGTATCCATACTTCCACATTTGCCGACGATACAGCCTGCCTTAGTATGCATGAAAACCCTGATGAGGCATCCCGCAAACTCCAGGAACACATTAGCCAGATGGAGCCTTGGTTAAACTTATGGAGAATCAAGGTAAATGAACAAAAGTGTGTTCAAGTAACATTTACTTTACGAAGAGATACTTGTTCCCCCATTCGGATTAACAATCAAGTTGTTTCTCAACATTCACATGTGAAATATCTTGGTATACACCTTGATCGACGACTTACATGGAAACACCACATTGATTCTAAGTTAACTGAAATGAAACTTAAACTAACTCAGGTACATTGGCTGATTGGTCGAAATTCAACACTTAGCCTAGACTGTAAACTTTTAATATACAAGTCGCTTTTAAAGCCAATATGGTGCTACGGAATTCAACTATGGGGCACTGCTTCAGCTTCAAATGTAGAGAAAATTCAACGCAGGCAAAATAAAATTTTACGTATGATAACATCGGCTCCATGGTACATCAAAAATTCAAATATACATCGTGATTTGAATATGCCACTAGTGACTGAAGAAATTGCAAAATACGCTGGCAAATATTTAACAAAACTCGAGTCACATCCTAATCCGCTTGCCCGTAATATTTTGAACTTTACTGGACACATCCGCCTAAAAAAGAGGGATACAAGGGCTCTTATTCACAGCACTCCAGATGGGACTTCTTGAAAATACTTTTATTTTTTTCCTTTTGATTATCACTACTTACATATGTATTATATATAACTACTACTAAGCTTATGTCCGACATTGGTCGGGCCTAATTATATTTTTTAGATTTAAGATTTGAATACTTATTGTTAGTTCATATATGAAGATACAATAAATAAAAATCATGCATATAAAAAAAAAAAAAAAAAAACACGATACTGCGCAACACGCACGAAATATTATTGGTATGGTATTTGATAATCAGAAAATTTAAGATTTTTTTAAGAGTCGCTATTTAAAATATGGCACCAAGTTTGCACTGCCAGCTGATACTATCTGCCACCACAGCTAATACTATCGGTTTACGTACAGAACCTTAAGCTTCAGAGGCCCATACAATATCAACAAATATGCTGGTGTTTTAGGTTTGACGATACAAAATATTAAATTTTTTCTCTACTGAAAATTCATTCATACATATTTTACATCTAAAATAGTTTCGTGTTTTTCGTGTCAGTTTTGCTCAACACGAAACGACCCGAACACGCACGATATCAAATTTTGTGTCACGAAAAAAACCCGACACGCGCCCATCTCTAGTACATACTTTCTTTCGTTTGGAAACATTTGTGTAACAAAAGGAACAATACTATTTTTGTATCCACCTAGAACATGTTCTGGTGCAAACTTTGAAAACCAATATAAATAATAATCTCTGAAGTTATACTTAGTTTTCAAATATGACAAAAAAATGTAAAAGACTATTCTATTTTTGAATTCTACAACTTTATGCTGGGAAACTGAGTTTCGGCGCAATTAATTTCTTCCAACATAAAGATTAATATATTTTTTGTTAAATGTCGACACAAATAACGAAACAAAAACAGAAAGCCTCCTTAAAATTAAATGCACTCTCCCATCTTCAGATTGCATTTCGGCATTAATATCTTTTATTATTTTACGACATAAAACAAAAATAATAACACATTTTAGTTACTGCCTCTCATTGATCGTCTAGCATTCAAAGCGTACGGTTGTTTTCTTGATATCCTCTTTATTAAACCATTCGTTCAGTGCATACAAAATTAATTTGTAATTCTTCTATTTCTTCCATTCGTTTATTTAATATTTAAGCCGCGTGTTAATCTATTTAATCTATTTATTGGTAAATAAAAAGATATCGAATTAGAAAAACCTCTTCAATAATGGCTCCGGTACCTCCGGACAAACTTTCCAACAATAGATTTTATGCATTGGCGGATTATATTGATAATCCATCCAAGAAACAAAAACCCAATGAATTCCCAGACTTGCCAACCTCACCCAACAACAACAAGAATAACCCTAAATATGTTTTAATTTCATCCAATGACCCTAAAAAACAATTACCACAAATTAGACCATTTGCGATCAAAAAAGGAGTGGAAAGTATTAGTAGCGAATTTGAATCTATACCCCTATTACGTGACGGGAACTTACTGGTACTCTCACGCAGTGTCGCCAAAAAATTCTTAAATGCTAAATCACTAGCTAATGTATGTCCCATTACATGCAAACTTCATGACTCTCTTAACTCCGTAAAGGGGGTTATCTATGTACCGTGCTTAATAAATGTTGTAGAAAAAGAAATCGTACAAGAAATGAAAACACAAGGTGTCATCGACGTATACAAATTTACAAAACCTAGCGAGGACGGCAAAGAACGAATTCCAACTGGTAAAATGATAATCACCTTCGATCTCTATCGCCTGTCCAAGACTGTCGATGTCGCCTGATACAAGTGCAAAGTAGACTTTTACATCCCGAGCCCAATGAGATGTAAAAATTGCCAAAAATTAGGCCACACAAAAAATCGTTGCAAAAGATATCCCACGTGTCCCACATGCAGTTTACCACCTCATACTATAGAAAAATGCACTCGCATATTTTGTACAAATTGATCTGGTGGACATTCATCAGCGGGCAAAAACTGCCCTAGGTACATCCAAATGAAAGAAATTCTAAAAATAAAAACGGAAAACTACTGCAGCATATGAGAAGCCCGTCGCAAATACAAAGACAGCAACCAACTACCCAAAGCAAACCAAACAACCACTTATGCTTCTACCGTCTCCGATTCACCTACAAAACGCAAAGAAATTTTAAACAACAAACATGAACAAAAAGCAAACGCCACTACTACAATCACTAATTTAAACAAACAACCTGTACTACCAACAAACCAACTAAATGAAATAACCCCAACTACCTCCAAACAACAACAAACAACAATTATCAAAGAAACAACACAACTAATAAATAATATTAAAAATCCAAACACAACAACAACACCTGAAAAACACAATTCAACTCTTAACTACAACTCTGTAACTAATGATATCTTTACATCGCCAATTTCACGATTAACGAAATCTCTAATCAGAGACAATAGTTACTTTATATATTATATATACATATACTATATAAATCACCTAAAATATCCGCCCTGATTGCGCAGGCCGAGGTGGATTTTGTCGCGGCGGCTGCTCTGCCCTTGATTGATGGAATCACGCAAATGATTTCTTTTGTCTGGGGTGGAGTTGCCGCCTTCGGCGCGCCACCTCAGACCCGCACAGTCTAGACGAAGTAAGCAACAACACTATCCATCAAAACACCATTTCCAAACCAGTCACCCGCCTTTAGTTATCAATAACCATATGTATGGAATTCGTCATGCTACAATGGAATATGAACGGCTTCAAAAATAACTGCCACAACCTCCAATTGCTTATAAAGGAAATGGATCCCAGCTTTATCTCAATACAGGAAACCCACTGCGCCCACAACTTCACTCCAATTCCACCCAAATCCTGTTGTTGTTAGGCTTCTCATTTGTTTAAATGAAAGTTTATAACATAATAACTCTAGTTGCTCTAAGAAATTTGGGTAAAGGTTCCCTGATGATCTGCATTAGCAACAGTGAAATGCGCATACGATCCAGCTAAACCCCTCAATAATCAATTTCAATGTATGTTTAATAAAAAAATAGTTTACTTAATAAGTAAAATAATAATTTGGGATTATTAGTGCGTTTAAAAATTTTAAACTTAAATTTTAGCAATTCCCATAAAAACACTAATTATTAACTTACACTCTATTCTTTAATAGCTGTTGTTGTTATTTACATTTATTTTCTTTTACGTTCTCTTCCAACTACAATTTGAAGCTGAAAAAAAGCCAGCCAATGTAGCAATGGTAAAGTAAGAAAATAAAAAACATGTTGATTATTGAGTTCGTTTTTCAACTTTGTTATTTGTTAGCAGAGCTCGCAAAATATGCTCAACCAAATTTCTTTGTGCGGTCTTCTCACTCAAAAGACCTAAAAAATGAGAAGGAATCACTCAGTGTCTGAACAGCAACCCTGTTTTTCCTTTCAATCGTGTTCTCGCGTAACACACGAGTTGGTCTCTTACTGACCGCATGATACGAACAGAACAATTCCCATAAAAACACTAACCCGCAGTTTTTAACTTAATAATTAAGTACGTAATTAGCTAATTTTTATTTAAAATTAAGTTGTAATTAAATACGATTTCATTTTTTCCGTGGTTAATTAAAGTTCTTATTAAATTACGTTGGAAGTACGGCAACACTGCTAAACTTTTAAAGAACAGCTGTTTAACATAAACAAAAAAGTTAGGTTATAAACATGTACGAGTAGAAAATTAAAATTGCATAAAAACTCATTTTATGAAATCAAACGAACATTATAATACATTTTTCTTTTACTTTGTTCCATAATATGAAACTTTGTGCCTGGCTCACGATGTCGACAAGAAATTTTCGTTCGCTTATTTATATTGAAAACAAAAACAAAATAAGAAAATTTGTTTGTTTTCAATATAAATAAGCGAACGTAAATTTCTTATCGACATCGTGAGCCAGGCAGTTTGTATTAATGTTATATATTTATGAAATTTAAACGAAATTCTTCTTAACCCGACCACATGATGTTTTCAACCCGACCACATGATGTCTTGTGTATTAAAGTCCTGCACAAGACCTTTTATAAGAACTTTCAAGATATGAGGGAGTTTTCAAATGCTTTACTACAGAGAAATCTTCTAAAACAAACGCTAAACAACACTGTTTGCAATAATTTGTTTCAGCTATTGCAGCTATAGGAATAAAGAAGAAAAAACTTCGTGCATCTATCGTGCTTTGCTTATAATACGACCAGAGCTTGCAAAATATGCTCAACCAAATTTCTTCGTGCGGTCTTCTCACTCAAAAGACCTAAAGAAATGAGATTGAATCACTCAGTGTCTGAACAGCAACCCTCTTTTTCCTTTCAATCGTGTTCTCACTCCCGGGTTATGAGTTGAGCGTAAGACACGAATCGGTCTCTTACTGACCGCATGATACGAACAGAATAGTTCGTTGCTCAGCTACTGAGGGTCAGTAAGTGAGCAAAACAAGTAAAGTGTTTGCAAAAAAGGTCTTTATTTTTATTGTTGCGTTTGCTTTATGTTGTTGTCTTAAATATTTCGTCACAGGCAAAGCATTAAAGAGGAAGGGAGAAGATAGTAATAAATAACAATAAAAATATCTGTAAATCAAAAGTGTAATTGTAATATGTATATAAGACAGATGTATGTACAACAAAAACAAAATTAATCTTCATGTATGTAAATGTTTACCTATCCACACTCCCAACACACATACATGCTCAAACGACCGTTTGCCGATATTTTACGAAATAAAGGGTCTCGAGTGAACACATGAGCCGACCGATCGAACAAAAACGGTCGTTGGTTTAGCGAAGAGCAAGCCAAAGAAGAACAAATTTTGAGGGTTTTTTCGCGACAGCATCGCATCGTGTTAGTGGACGATTGTTTTTTTTCTGACAACAAGCACAAGAGGGACCAATTATTACGAGCTCTGAATACGACAGCATTTATTATTGGTTTAGCATTCTACAGCCACGAGAATACATTAAAAAAACAAGACGTATTTACATTTCAAGACTATTTATGCAGGTCTCTAATGTGTATGTTTTTAATAAACACATACACGCATAAAACTTAAGTAGTATTTAGTTACACAAGGTTGGGTAATAATAATTAAATTATTTAATTATGCACTCAAAAACACAATTTCGTATTTAATTAGAACTTAAAAATAATTACAGTTTGATTAGCCAGTTAAAAACTGGGGGAAAGAAGAATAATTGTTCAAAAAAAGAAATTATAATGGAGTCAACGGTGGTCGATCTGAAAAAAAAAACTCCAAGTTCGAGGATTGCGAACAACAGGCAATAAGACAGAGCTAGATTGCAAGAGTTCGATGCGGAAAATCCTGATTACATTGAAAGCAAGGTTGGAAACCGAAACAAATAACGGTATCGGTATTGATATCTACCGGTACAATTATTTTAAAAATTTCGGTATCGGTATTTTTTTTATTTCGGTATCGGTATTACCGGTACATACCGTTATCGAGTTTAAAATACCGGTATACCGCTATTACTGTTAAGTTTTTTAATTCAAAAAATATATTTTTATTAAGTTAAAAGTAAGTAATTTTACATAAAGTCTTTAGTAAACAGTAACATAAAAAAACTAAGTTTTATAATTTGCACAGATTATTTACACAAGTGTAGTGTAAACTTGTATGTTTGTATAAACATACATACATACATGTATGTTTAGATACTTATATATATGCTGAATTCACAACAATTTGTATCGTTTATATTGTATCAAATACAATTTTTGTTTTTATTTTATTGTCAATAGAGAACAAACTACATACAAACGAATCCTCAAATAGAGTCTCAATATAAAAGTAAAAGTGTGAAAGAGTTTTTAATTTTTAATTGAAAATAACAAACAAGTTTACACTACTGTATTTTAATAGACGATGCAATGACACAAGTAGCTTGTGAATTGATCACGATTTTTCAATGCATAGCTAAAAAATTCTCTTTGGTTAATTAAAAATTATAATAAATATTAAAGTTTTGTACTATTCAGATTCACAGTTTATACAGTGGTACATGTAGAAATATATGTACACAAAAAAGTTCTCTTCTAAACTTAGAATAACTCCGAATTTGCTCGGATGACAACAACTGCATTTAAACTATCATTTTCAAGTCTATTGCGGTAAGGGTTCGCTATATACTTTACACCTGAGAATAGTCTTTCTACACTAACTTGTGTAGCTGGAACAGCTAATATAACTTTCGCGATTTCATACAACTGTGGCTTAAATTTGCTTTGTTCCTCCCACCAACTTAAAACATTTACATGTCTAGGGATGCGTTTTTCATTCCTAAAGGAATGAAGCAATTCACGAAGTTTGTTGTTACTTGGCGCTAGTGATGAATTTTCTTTTTCCAGATTTTTTAGTATTGCTTCTACGCAATCGGATGAAGAATTCGAACTAAAGCTTGCGTCATTGTTATCAGTTTCAAGGCTTATGGAATACTTTTGGGCAATCTTGTCCATGTTTGCGCTAACTCTAACGATATGCTCAATAGCACGTTCAACAGCACTACCTTTAAGAATAATGTTCCAACGTGGGTCCATATATAAAGCGCTTAAGAAAGCATCATTTTCAAAAAGAATTTCCTCTTTTTTTGTAATTTGTTCCAGTAAAATATTTGAATATTTATTTTGTACTTTTTTAAGCTCAATTTTGCACTGCAACCACGCATCATAGGCATCACCGAACGTCAGTTGTTCTTTTTGAAGTTTTTTCGTAGCTGTGTTGGCCGTTTGTAAAGCATCTACGGCATCTTGTGTGTATTTCCACATTTCCCTAGATATACAAAAATCGCTGTTGGCAATGGATATATATTCGCAAAACTCTTTCATTTTATCGTCTACCAGAGATGACAACATATAAAAAGTTGAAGACCAACGTGTAGCACAATCAATTATGGGTTTATTTAGATTATTATTTCTCAATAAAATATTTATATTAGGCGTCCTCAATTTTTTTATTACGCTTCTAGCATTTGCGATGACTTTTGACATATCAGGCGTTTTAAATAATGCGTTTATGGCCAACTGCAAAGTATGAGCAGCACAGCGAATACCTATATACAATCAAGTTCAATTTATAAATTCATTTTCATCCATATAATAAAAAAGTAATTTACCAATACATTTCGGGGTAAAACTAAAATTTTCTAAAATCTCATCAAATTCTGCGTTCGTGTCATCCGCCTCATCACCTGCTGAAAGCTCATTAAATTCATTCATCAATGAAATACATTTAATCATGTTCCGCCCATTGTCAGTAGTGCAACTATAAATTTGGTCCGTGGATACATCATACTTCCGAAATATTTCAACAATGGTGTTCTTCAAATACTCGCCTGTATGGCGTTCAAAAAGTTCAGTCACAGCTAAAGTTCGTAGCACGTTCATACCATTTTTAGCAAATTGCACATTAACACCTTGATAAAAAAAAGTATTAACATATGCGTATGATTTCCATGTCTTAAATAAAAAACCATAAGAAAAAATTTTCCTTACCTAAAAAGGTACGATTTAAATGTGTAAGCCCGTCAACTTTCAATGAAATAAGTTTACCTCTCATTTCTTTAGTAATTTTTAATGATATTTCTTCATACTTTTTTAGAACTTCATCTTTAATAATTTTTCTATTTATTGCCGAATTACCAAGTTCTTTGGCAATTGGTTCAATAATTGTACGGAAACCTGAGTCCTCAACAATTGAAAAAGGTCTTCCGTTTATGGTGCAAAGTTTTACGCAAGATTTAATCAATGCTTGTTTTGACATTGATATATTAACTTTAAACATATTTATAATAGTTCTATTTTTGCTAAGTGTTGGTAGGGATTGGTTTTTCAATGTCGAGGTTTCTAATTTTTTCGATGTTTTATCCCACATTTTCTTATGATGTGTCCTTATGTGACTTGCTAAATTCGTTCCGTGGTCACTCTATAATAAAGAAATTAATAATTTAAAGCTTCTTATGTGGAACAATGCCTATTCTGCGAATTTACTTACGTGAATAATTTTTCCGCAAACTTCTTCATTTTCTACAACAATACACTTATTAAATTTGTTGACACTGTCAAACTTAAAAAATTTTCTGTAAATGTTTTGCTTTCGCCGAGGCATTTTTTTGTAAATTTTTATGAAAATCTTTGAAGAAGCAATACATACGATAATATTTAGTACTTTTTATATTCAATGGCTTTCAAACACTGGACTAACTTTTAACCAGCACAATTTATGTTCTTTTTAGAACACACAAGACTCATTCATCTGGCATAAAAATGTATACGTGCACCCAGCTTTGTGTGTATCAGCGTTTTTTGTATTCTTTTTCTTTGCTGTTTTTTAAGTTGTGTGTGTATTGATTATGCCAACCACAAAACCACTCTCTTTGCCTCTCACCAACAAACTGGCATGTTATGCCAGCACAATTGTTCGCGTGTGTGAAAGGGCAATATTTATAAACGTTTGTACATATTAGAGACCTGCGTAAATTGTCTTGAAATGTAAATACGTCTTGTTTTTTAAATGTATTCTCGTGGCTGTAGAATGCTAAACAAATAATAAATGCTGTCGCATTATAAGCAAAGCACGATAGATGCATTGGTGTATGTGTATATGAGTGCTAACAAGCAATGTCGTCAAGACTTCTTGTTATGAACAAACAGTCAACAAAGTAGTGTTGATACGTGTATGCTTGTTATTTTCCATATTGTACGTTTGAGTGTGTGTGTGTAATATGTATATGGTAAGCTATTATGTGTTTAAGGGAGGTTTTTTTAAAGCAAGCGCACACAACCAGGGTTACCGCTAGGAATTTTAGAAAAGTCGCACAAAAGGTCGTTTTGTGAAAATAAAGTCGCACAAAAAAGTCGTTTGAGAAAATAAAAGTTGCATCTCTTTTTTTTAACGTTTTTTATTAATAAAAAGCATAACAAAACAAAAAAACAATTGAAACAAAACAAAAATCTTATTGCAGAATCCATTTCTATCATATTTCACAACACATGCAGTTGCATTATACATGCTTATATATGTACCCAGCAAAAAATTACGCATTACCATATAATGAACTACTTTTCTGATTACCAAATTTCATTACTCGCTTACAAATCACATTACCTAAAATTTAAGAAAATTATATACAAGTTGCTAAATGATGAGAATAATTTTTTTAGATTAAATAGATTACGTGAACAAGTTGCCAAATAAAATAAGTAAGTACTTCTGAAGAATCGATTATTTTAGTCTCATTCTAATCATTAAGTTGGTGATCCAGTAAGGAATAGCTTCCACCAAAAATGCTTCATTCCAAATCCGATTACCTTTTTTGAAATTTTTTGCTGGGTATGTACATGTTTTCATGTACCCTGGAGATTTTAGCTAAAACTATTCTTTGCAGTTCTACTGAAAATTTATGAAACATTTCTTGAATACATTTTATACATGATATGCATGTTGCAAAAAAGTGGTAAAAGTGTTTCCAAATGAACAATAATCTGTGAATTGATTTTAAATTTTGCCGACGTTATTTTGACGATTTTTTTGATAAAAATAATCAAAAAACTTTTAGTTAATTATTATTTTTCGAACTGTATTTTGTTTCTATATTCTTATGAATTGAACAGGCTAATGTTCGTAACGCTTTTTAAGCCAAATTACATGTGATAATTATTAATGAACAAATAACATCAATGTGTTGTTGTCAGAATATTTACAACTAACTTTGATGTTATTTGTTCATTAATAATTATCACATGTAATTTGGCTTAAAAAGCGTTACGGACATAAGCCTGTTCAAAAAAAAACTTTTAATTTACTGCAAATTAACTGTTTTTTGAGAAGTTTCACAAAAAAGGGTAAAAAGTCGCAATAAAATTAAAAAAAGTCGGAAAAGTCGGTGACAAAAAAAAGTCTCACAAAAAGTCGCAGACCGCTAAAAAGGGGTAAAATTGCGACTTTAGTCGGGTGAACGGTAACCCTGCACACAACTAATGTAAATGCATGTGTGCGTTTGTGTGTTCGCAGAAAAATAAAAGAGCATACACACAACGCGTGTGTGTATGTACATCACTGGTGGGCACTGTCAATGTAGTGGTAAATTTTTTATGTGTTGAGGTTGCGAGCTACCCACCAAACACAAAGTCAAGCGTTTGAAAGATAATGGTGCATTATATATTTATACATAAATAGACATATTTTCTATCTTGAAAAAAAAACCTTGATTAAGCAAAATTATTAATTGCAAATAAAACTTTTTCTAAATAAACAGTGAAATAAAAAAAATTAAAAAAGATAGGACAATAATTTATCATGTTTTCCATTAAAAAAAAAATAAATAAATAAAAGACTGTTTGCTTGGTGGAGCACAAAGGTGCAAATTCACCAAATAAAATTATGTGGTTGGATGTATCAAACTTAATAAGCTTTGATATTTGTCGGCATGGAAGATCATTTTCAGCTGGGAAACATAGTAAATATATTTTTGATTTTTATTTAAAAGGTTTTCCCTTTCCTTACCATTAAACTTATTCATATTACTATGAAAAGCATCATAATGTCTTTTAATGACATATTCCTTTTTTCCTTAAGCTTTGATAACATAAAAGGCATTGTATGTTACCAAATGCATTATTTATAACAAAATAATTTTCTCATATCATCATCAATTTGAAATGAAACACGTATGTTTGCTGGAAAAATATTCTTGAAAAAAATATAAAAAAATATGTAAGCATCCGCCTGATGTGTATTCATCGCTGTCTCATCGACGACTAAATTAAAGAGGGTAAGAATACGTGTGAATATTCTCTTCACAATTGTGCCAAGAAACGCCCGAGTCTTATGTACATGCATAACGCTTATATACGCGCCCATGCATAGAAAGAAGCAAGCATCACAAATGTTTCAGTCACGAAGTATTTTCTTCTTTATTCCTATACCTGCAATAGCTGAAACAAATTATTGCAAACAGTGTTGTTTAGCGTTTGTTTTAGAAGATTTGTCTGTAGTAAAGCATTTGAAAACTCCTTCATGTCTTGAAAGTTCTTATAAATGGTCTTGTGCAGGACTTTAGTACATATGTAAGTGTTTATGGTCTGGTTACACTTTGTTGTCCATAAAAAGTAGTAAGAACAGAGCTGCATAAGAACGTCTAAAGGGGGAAAATTTGTTTTTGTAATTAATTTCAAAAAAAAAAGTTAATTGAAATTAATTTTTGTAATTTTTTTTACGGAAATCGGTATACCGGTACGTACCGGTATAGACATAAACGGTATTGTCGATACCGGTATTTTCTAACCGAAATGAGTTTCGGTATCGGTATTGATACCGGTACCTAATTTTAACGGTATTTGAATCGGTATCGGTATTTTTACGATACCGTTTGCCAACCTTGATTGAAAGAGAGCCAACATCAGAAGAAACTTTGTATGGGTTCGACGAAGGCGCTACTGCCAGTAACAATAATCCTGAAGTATTAGATTTACGAAAGAATATAAATTACCTTGTGGAAGCGGTAGCAACAATGGCGACCAAGATTGGAGAGGGAAAAGAACAGGGCAGAAGTAGTAAGGCAGGAAGTTATACGGAAAGGTAACACGTGTACACAAAATTCAGTATTCACGTCGTGTGCTCCAACTGGGCATGGACATGCTCAAACGAGTATTACAATAACAACTAAACCGCCGGTAACAGGCAACAACCCGGTATTCGGAGAATATGTGCCTATCACAAACATGCACAGTCGTGATCGGCATTACCCGTTGGATTCCAACGCGACGTCAGCGCATACGTATGTACAGACATCAGCATGTGCTGGCGGCGCAAGTGTTTTCTCGTGTCGCATGAAAACCAGTATAATTTAAATGCGAACGCCAGAGAATATGAGTATGATAGAAGAAGAGCAGTAAAGATAGAACACAGCATAAATGAAATAACGCGAGTGATGCCAGAGTTCGACCCTTGCACTAAATACATCTCATCTGTCGAATTTATTGAACGAATTGAACAGCTTGTACAAGGTTACGAGTGGAGTGAGTATGTTGTTCTATTTGCAGTACAGAGCAACTTAAAATGAGTTGCTAAAATGTGGATTGATTCGCAGAAAGTATTCCATCGTTGGACAGATTTTGTTGTCGCGTTCACGGCAGATTTTCCTTGCGTAACAAACTCCGCTGATGTCCATATAGAAATGATGAACACGTATAGGAATAGAAGTGAGTCAATTGTGGAATATTATTATTGAATGTTGGCCATCGGGCGTCGCGGAAATCTGGACGATATTGCTATTATTAAGTACATTATAAACGGGTTGAACTGAACAATGACGAATTGAAAAAAACATTAACGTCAATGAATGTCAAATCGTGCACAGTATTATTTGCAACTCTAACAAATATTCGTGACGAAAATAAAATAAGAAATAGTAGTAGGGAACTGCCACTCCCACCCCAATTAAACTTTTGAAATTTTAAAATTTTAATTACCCAAATTTTAAAATTCTTGGAAATTTGTGAAATTTGATACCTTGAGTTTTCGGCGGCACGCTTTGATGTTTTTTTGTTTACATTAGGAATTTTTTGTTTACATTAGGAGTTTTTTTGTTTACATTAACCCTTGTGGGAACGGGTGATTTTTTTTTAGCTTACATTAATTGTGTGAACGGGTGGTTTTGTTTTTTGTGGGAATACGTTAAGTGGGTTCATAGGTTGGAGGTTTTTCTTTTTGTAATGTATATTTATGACTACGGGAAAATTATGAAAATGATTTTTCCTAGTACCAACGGGAAAATCATGAAATGATTTTTCCTAATTAATGGGGGTGAAATAGTGAAAATTAATTTTTCCTAATGCCGACGGCTATACATGATTATTTTTCCTAATGCCTACGATAAAACATGAATATTATTTTTTTCAAATGCCGACGGCAAAACATGATTATTATTTTTTTCAAATGCCGACGGGAAAATGATTTTTTATAATTCAGACGGGAAAAACATAAAAGTTATTTCTAATGCTAATACAGGAGTTTAAGGCTGGCCGTTATTTGGGTGGGTGGGGTTGTTGTCGTAATACATAACCGAGGGACTTTATGGATGTGTCTGTCTGTTGTGCGAGGCTGTGATTGGCCGAGGGAGCGTGGTGTAGTTGAGGTAGATGGATTGAGTGTATGTGTGTATACCTATCTGTTGGAATTTGTGTGAGGGTGTGATCGACTGCGTGTATGCAGGTGTTGCAAGTCTGTAGGAATTTAAGGCTTATAGTGATTTGGGGTAGGTGAGGGTGTTGTTGTACGAGTAGTATGTATCCATGGGAATTTGTGGATGTGTCTGTCCGGGGGAATTTAAGCGAGCCTGTTATTGGGAGGGGGTGTGGTGTAGTTGAGGTTGATCGACTGCGTGAATGTATGTCTATATGTTTGTAGGAGCTTAAGGCTGATCGTGATTTAAGAGAGGTGAGGATGCTGTTGTAATATGTAGGAATCTGTATGTATGTATGTCTGTGAAAATTTAAGGCTGATCATGATTTAGAGTAGGTGAGGTTGGTGTAGTAATATGTCTGTGTGTATGTACTAGGGATGGGCAAATGAAAAAAATGTATCGATATATATCGTATCGATATTTTTGAACAGTATCGATATATATTTTTTGAAAACATCGATATTTCGATATATCGATATTTTTGCTGCATTAATTTCGAATGCACAATCAGTCACTTTAACAAACTATTATGTTAAGTTATACGTAACCTATGTAGCTCCTTAAGACTTCATTAGTTTTTACTTTCCGTTGCTGCTCTGTGCTGTGCCGTTCTGTTTCTAAATTTTAATAGTTACTTTTTCTGTAATAAATTATCAGCTGTTTCGGACCAGAACGGTCACAGTTTTCCACTTAAGTGATGAGGTTTGCATCGTCCATTGTAATTAGAGTTTTTCTTTTCCCGGACTTTTTCATTTCCCGGGAAAGCAAAAACGACTTTTCGGTTTCCCGGGAATTCTCGCCCGGTGCAAAACAATACAAAATATTTTTTTATTTAATTTTAATTTGTTTATTTCAACAAAAAACAAATTATAATTCATGATTAAATAATAATAATAATAACGTTTTATAAACACATTAGTCAAAAAAATAACAGAATTTCAGTTCCCGGCCATAATTGTTGTAAAGTTTTAGCTACAGTTCTACTGTCATCACCTTACTCATCGAGGAATGTGTACAAACTAAAGTTGCCCACACAAATTTCCCGCGATTTCTTTCCCGGAAAATGTGCGGGATCCCAAGAAATCCCATATGAAAATCACTAATTGTTATGTTTCAATATAGTTTTATGTTTTTCTGGTAAAAATTAATTTTTTTTTATTCTTAAAGCACAATCACAGTTTATTTCGAAATGTTTTTATTTTATTTATGCTGCCACTTACAATTAGTTAACAGTTTTTTATTTTCACAAGTTGAACCGAAACAGAACTGAATTAAGGAGAGAAAATCTAACGGCTTGTATATGATTTCTATAAACCAAAAAGAGTCAGCTGATTCGTAACAGAACAGAAAGTAAAAACAAATTCTGCCTTTAGGCTTATACCCACACAATCCAAAAAGTTACCTGCCTTAGTTGGGTCGCCTTATAAATTCGCCTGGTATGTTATTATGAAATTTCTCTTTTTTTTCTTCGCATCACTAGTAGTAATGTCAATATCGTACAGATAAAAAACGGCTATAGCTCTTAAAAGTATCGAAACCCGATACTCGTAAATAAGAATCGATGTATCAATATATCGGATTTTGAAATATCGGCGATATATATCGATATTTATTTTCTCAAATATCGATATTTCGATATATCGATATTTTTTGCCCATCCCTAGTATGTACATATGTTTGTAGGAGTTTAATGCTATTAGTGATTTGAGGATAGTGATATGTACCCGTGGGAATCTGTATGCAGATCGTGATTTGTGTTGTTGTCCGTGTTGTTTGTAGGAATGTCCGTGAGAATTTTTGTATGTATATATGTAGGAATTTAAGGAGGGCCGTGATTTGTGAGAGGTGGTGTGTTGTTGAAATAATTTGAATTTTTCTTAAATGAAATCTGGTATATGTGTGTGTGCGTGTGTATGATTTTCTCGCGCTAGTAGTTTTATGCACATATAAATAAATTGTTTTCAATATCGAGATTTGGTTCTATAAAATATTTTCATATATCTGAACTTTCCCTAACCCTATATACATATACATAAGTATATTTTCATACTCAAGGTTGCTGGGTTTTTTTGTCATGCTTAAAATTGTCCAGCTTTAAAGTCTGCCTACGATCAATTTGTTTATATTACAGATTTTGTTTATTTAACTACGTCCGGCTTCTTTCGCTGAACTTCTTTTCATACGATCATGGGAATTTATAGTTTCTCTGTCCATAATAAGGTCGTTTAGCTTGGGCATGTGCTCTGTCTGACTGAATGGTTTGCGTTGTTCATATATTTTTATGATGTAGATATGTAAGTGTGATTGCCAAGATCTAATAAATACTTGAGTATTGATAAGAAATTTGATATTATGTGTACATACATATCTACAAATTGATTTTATGTATGTATGTACTAATGTACATGTTGATGTTGTAAATATTCGCCTGGTCTTTTATGTATAGATGTCAAATATCTTCATAGTTTTTTTTTTTTTTTTTATTTGAAATTAAAAAACGTTGATTTAATTTTTATCTGTATTTACTTCAAAGTTTGTGAGGATTTTCTGTTTAAGTAAAACTGAATTCCTTAAGATAAATACTTTAGAGTAATAGTAACTATAATATAAATATTTCCTATATTTAATTTACATTTGTTTAAAGTTGATGCAGCTTATATTCATTCTTAGAAATATTTTGATATAAAATTTGTTCCAGCCGTAGGCTTTTTTCATCGCCTTTTACATAAATTTTAGAACATCTTGCATTGCCTTTTATACATTTATAAACATTTTTAAATGAAACTGATCCAGCAGTCCAGCTTATGTAATGATAGTTTTTTGTTAGCCAGCTTTCTTCTTTTTTTATTTTTTATTGATTATTGAGTTTCATAATGAAATTATTATATTCTTAATCGCTACTTCTTTTCCAATAAATTTATTTGAATTACTTTTGAAACCTTGTACGTGTATAAAAATTATGTTATTTTTCATATTGCTTAATTTATAAGACTTTTAGAATTTGACCTTTGATAGGTATATACATATTCTAGTATATGATTATGAATAAGAATACAGTAAGTTGATGTCTTTGCTTACTATTTCAAATTAAAATTTTATTCAATTGGACAGCTATTGAATAAAAGGAGCTTTTATCTTAAACTCTGGTACAGGTAGAAGCGCTTGAGATTCTTTCATATAGTAGCTTTGTTGGAATCTTTGATACATATAATATATTTATTTCACATTAATATATTTTATTTTAAGATCAGCATCATATGGATATGAGACTGAACTTAAATGTAGTTTTAAATTAGTTAATTCATAATGAACAATTTTATTTTCTTCTTGAATAGTGATCAACAGAAAACGAAGTCGTTTTCTTACAATTTAGGTCTGACCTCTCAACTGCTCCTCTAGTATACAATATGACTTTGTATGTCAGCATTTCAGTCTACTCTTTGTGAGCGTTATTGATAATTAAATTTTAAACTTTTTATTCTTCAAATTGTGTTACTTCATACTGATAATATCTTTAAGTACATTAATAATGTACGAGTATATGTTTATTTTATGACGGGTGACCGCCTATGGCTTTTATTTGCTGTTCTGGATGAAGTGTTTTTTTCTCATTTTATTAAAGTTTAGCGTATTGCATACATATATATTTCTAATATATTTAAGTGAGCTTTTTGTACCTGTCAGACAGAGTGTACGTATCAGTTGGTCAATCAGTCTCTCTTTTTATTAATTTTTTCTTCTTATGTGTCACTACTATTTTTTTCAGATTTTACTACTTGAAATAGAGAATATATGTATAATTTTTAAAAGTATTAATATATACATATATATATGTATGTAGAAATTAGTTCATATATAAAGAAATACATGTTTAATAATCAACTATTCTAGAAAATCGATCCAAAATAACACAGTTACCTCCATCATCAATTCACCGTCAGTGTTTTCATATTGTGTTAGAAACATTGGAATATCTATGTTTAATAGAATTTTTACTTCAAGTGTTTCTATATAAGGTTTGGTGGTTGACCCCTTGACGCTATTGTGGTTAACGTAGGCTGAGTTGTTTCGCATTCAGATGTAATCATTTCTCACTTAGAAAAGGTCCTCATCACCATCAATCATACCTGTACAATACAATACATTCAAGAGTTGAGTTGATCCAGACACAATTGCTGTCTACAAATTAATGATTAGAAAAAAGCTTTCTCATCACCTTCTAACAGGTTTAATATTTTGCTAGCATGCATGCTTTAGCATGCTTCTATCGATAGTGACGCGACAGTCCAATATTTAGTGGTGTTTCAATTAAAAATCTATACTATTAGAATTACGAATTCACTCTTTTGAATTTTTAACAAAGTAGATACATATGTATGTATGTATGTATTTGATTTCCCACAAAGTCTTAAAATTTCTTTGCTTATAAAAGTATGACGTGATGAATTTTCTTAAATTATACATGCTTCGGCATGCTTCCAATATTTTTTTGGTAAATTTATTTCATATTCATACAGATACAGATATAAAGTAAGATCTGTTTACATTCCATTTTACAATTTATGCATGCTTCAGCATGATTCTAGTTGAAGTCTGTATTTATTTAGTAAGTTTGTTTGATACCCATTCATACACATGTACATTGTTAAAGATTGGATATCAAAGTCCAATTTTCTTAGTTTATCTAGAAATGAACAGAGTGAATATCTATTATAATAACCCCATATTCACAATTTAAAATTTTGTGTGCTAGTGCTTTCGAGATGGAAAATGTTCACCTTTTACTATAAAAAGTGATAATATGATGTGTTGCTGAATATTTTGAACTCTTAAGTTTTCACAATATTTCATACAGACCATCAAGTTTAGAGAATTCCACTACATTAAATTAATTATCTTCCATGAGACCTAACATTCCTAATCAATCCTTCAAAAAACCAATACAAACTAGATTTTTCCTTTTTAATTTTATTTATATTTTCATTGAGTTTCAACATTTTGTACCTCTTCAAATTACTGTATACTGTATTTTGCACCTTTTTCTCATTCGTTGAGTTAACTTTAATCGCAAATATTTTAATGATGAGATGAACTTTTCTATTGCAGGCATTAAGTAAATCTTTATATATATCAATCCACTTATATGAACCATTAATTCTAAATTCTTAACACATAATTCCTCTTAATGATATATTAAATCATTTTACTATTGATGCTTTCATATTAAGTAATTTTTAATCTTCTATTTATGCATGAATTTTGCAATGTTTATTAAAAAATTCTTTCCATCATCTATTTGTAAGTTTCTTGGTACTCGTACCATTTCAAAAATATTTTCCAGTGCAGCTTTTATATTCAACGATACTCACCATATAAACTTTAAGAATGTGTCGGTTACAGTCTACAAAAATCAATAATTTCTATTTTCTCTAGAATAGCTACCCACTTCACCTAAATCAGCTCCATAAAATATCATCTATTCCATTCATTACATCACTACAATACACAAACAATTTTATAAATTTATTATGGATTACGTTTACTAAATTTCTTTTTAAGGACATTGAGTTGTTTTAAAATTTTTTAGAGAGTGTTGTGATCTACTTGATACACTTTCAGCTATTTATACTAAAATGTAGTTAATTTTCCAATCTATAAATTTTATCGCTCAGCTGTTCAATTTGTTTGTCAAAAGTTGATTTAATTTTTAGAATGTCTTTCAATTTTATACCTATCTTCTATCGTTAATTTTATTTCACACTCCACTACATTAATTTGCATTTGAATATATCCTTGAATTATATTAATGCCTTAAGCTTTATTATTAATTCATCCTTTAGTTTCTCGATTTGAGTTTCCAGAAACAATTTACTGATAACATTGTTCACCGTCAGTGAATGATGATGATTCTCTATGTATACATTGGTAGAAATTATATATTTTATTTAGTTTTCAAAATCAAATTTGTCATAGTATTTTCACGTTTTATCAATCATTAAAGAAAATAAACCCACTTTTAAGCCCCATATTTGACCATCAACTTGTATTTTATCTTTATTCAGTTTTAGATTTCTATCACCAAATTTCCATTCATTATTGAAATCTTTAGGTGAGCCATAGTTTGTATCTAATTCATTTCATCCTTCCAAGACTAATAAGTCAATATAAATGTCTTCGGAATTGGAAGTCTGTGAGTAAAAATCACCTTCATAATCGTCACCACCATTTTCAGTATTAACATCATTAAATAAGAGGGTATTATCAAATATTATTCCTTATGCTAGGTTCTTTGGTATACTTGTCGCTATCTTGACTAATGGTTTTTCAGTCCTTAAACTTGTATTATTTTCATCTTCTATCTGCATTTTATTTTCTTCTTTAATGGGAATTCTTTAAATTTTTTTAGAACTATTTATGAATTCTTTGAGTGATTTAAATGTATTTCTTAGTTGTTCACGTGTATCTATTTCACCAGTTTTTATACTACGAAGCTTTTTCTTCAAGACATTTCTTGTCAACACCAACTGTTTTAAAATTTTCTCATCCATGTTTAATAATAGCAAATAAGAGGTATCAGCTATTAGATCAGGTATCACCTATTAGATCAGCTATCAGATCAGCTTATCAGGAGCTGGTCTGGTTTTCAGATCAGCTTATCAGGACCTGGTCTGATTTTCAGATTAGCTTATCAGGAGCTGGTCTGGTTTTCAGATCAGCTTATCAGGAGCTGGTCTGGTTTTCAGATCAGCTTATCAGGACCTGATCTGGTTTTCAGATCAGCTTATCAGGAGCTGGTCTGGTTTTCAGATCAGCTTATCAGGAGCTGGTCTGGTTTTCAGATCAGCTTATCAGGACATGATCTGGTTTTCAGATCAGCTTATCAGGAGCTGGTCTGGTTTTCAGATCAGCTTATCAGGACCTGATTTGGTTTTCAGATCAGCTTATCAGGAGTTGGTCTGATTTTAAGATCAGGTTGTCAGGCAGCTGATCTGTAAAACAGATCAGGTTATCAGGAGCTGTTCAAATTTTTAGATCAGATTATCTGTTTCAAATTGGGTCATCAGTTTACAAGTAGCTGGACATTTATAACATTTAGATGGATGAAGTTTAAGGCCAGATAAAATGCGAAAAACTATACTGTTATGTAGTCAAATTGTTTTCTATGACGATCATCACTTAATTCAGTATCTTTCCTTATAATCAAAATTCCATATTTTTAATTCCAACACGATTTATATTTTTCTCATATTACTTAAACATTCTAACTACATTATGATTATTTCCTAGCAAATATTTGGTGATTATAGTTGTATTTTATATTTGCACCAAGATATTTGACTACTTCCCAAGGAGGATGTAAGTTTCCAAAGCTGTCGAAATGAAGATGTTTTCAAGTTTTATTCCATTAGAACTGTCTAGCCAACCAATCATAACATTTTTTTTTTATTTTTATTTTTTTTTATTTTATTTTTTAGCAATTTGACAGGCCAATAGAAATTGATAGAAGGGAACTATGATTTATTTTTGAGCTAACGTTTGATGACTCATCAAAATTTCGTACCATCCTATATTTAGGTTGTTTTACTAACCGCTTTTGTGTAACTAAATACATTTTATAAATATTATCTCTTATTATAAAAAATAAAATAATACAGCTATTCGATTTCAGAAAATATTTTCTAAAATCATGTAGCTGCATTATTTTATTTTTTATAATAACAGATAATGCTCCATACTCACAATCAAAACAACAGAAAAATATCGTTTGTTTTGAGTATGAGTATGCGTTAATATTTATGAAATGCATTTAGTTACAAAAAATGTGGTTAGTAAAACAAAGTATATTTTAACAGTTTAAAATCAGTATTTTGTATGACAATACTGGTTTTAAACTCTTAAAATATACTTTGTTTTGACTATGAGTAGGAACCATTATCTCTTATTATAGGAAAAATAAAATAATATATGTAGCTATATGATATCAGAAAATATTTTCCGATATCGTATAGCTACATTATTTTATTTTTTCTATAATAAGAGATAATATTTATGTTTTGACTCATAGTCAAAACAACCTAAAAATAGGATGGTACGAAATATTGATGAATCATCAAAATTTCGTACCATCCTATATGTAGGTTGTTTTAGTAACCACATTTTTTGTAACTAAATGCATTTCATAAATATTAACGCATACTCATACTCAAAACAAATGATATTTTTCTGTTGTTTTGATTGTGAGTATGGAGCATTATCTGTTATTATGAAAAATAAAATAATGCAGCTACACGATTTTAGAAAATATTTTCTGAAATCGAATAGCTGTATTATTTTATTTTTTTATAATAAGAGATAATATTTATAAAATGTATTTAGTTACACAAAAGCGGTTAGTAAAACAACCTACATATAGGATGGTACGAAATTTTGATGAGTCATCAAACGTTAGCTCAAAAATATATCATAGTTCCCTTCTATCAATTTCTATTGGCCTGTCAAATTGCAAAAAAAAAATAAAATAAAAAAAAATAAAAATAAAAAAAAATGTTATGATTGGTTGGCTAGACAGTTCTAATGGAATAATACTTGAAAACATCTTCATTTCGACAGCTTTGGAAACTTACATCCTCCTTGGGAAGTAGTCAAATATCTTGGTGCAAATATAAAATACAACTATAATCACCAAATATTTGCTAGGAAATAATCATAATGTAGTTAGAATGTTTAAGTAATATGAGAAAAATATAAATCGTGTTGGAATTAAAAATATGGAATTTTGATTATAAGGAAAGATACTGAATTAAGTGATGATCGTCATAGAAAACAATTTGACTACATAACAGTATAGTTTTTCGCATTTTATCTGGCCTTAAACTTCATCCATCTAAATGTTATAAATGTCCAGCTACTTGTAAACTGATGACCCAATTTGAAACAGATAATCTGATCTAAAAATTTGAACAGCTCCTGATAACCTGATCTGTTTTACAGATCAGCTGCCTGACAACCTGATCTTAAAATCAGACCAACTCCTGATAAGCTGATCTGAAAACCAAATCAGGTCCTGATAAGCTGATCTGAAAACCAGACCAGCTCCTGATAAGCTGATCTGAAAACCAGATCATGTCCTGATAAGCTGATCTGAAAACCAGACCAGCTCCTGATAAGCTGATCTGAAAACCAGACCAGCTCCTGATAAGCTGATCTGAAAACCAGATCAGGTCCTGATAAGCTGATCTGAAAACCAGACCAGCTCCTGATAAGCTGATCTGAAAACCAGACCAGCTCCTGATAAGCTAATCTGAAAATCAGACCAGGTCCTGATAAGCTGATCTGAAAACCAGACCAGCTCTTGATAAGCTGATCTGATAGCTGATCTAATAGGTGATACCTGATCTAATAGCTGATACCTCTTATTTGCTATTATTAAACATGGATGAGAAAATTTTAAAACAGTTGGTGTTGACAAGAAATGTCTTGAAGAAAAAGCTTCGTAGTATAAAAACTGGTGAAATAGATACACGTGAACAACTAAGAAATACATTTAAATCACTCAAAGAATTCATAAATAGTTCTAAAAAAATTTAAAGAATTCCCATTAAAGAAGAAAATAAAATGCAGATAGAAGATGAAAATAATACAAGTTTAAGGACTGAAAAACCATTAGTCAAGATAGCGACAAGTATACCAAAGAACCTAGCATAAGGAATAATATTTGATAATACCCTCTTATTTAATGATGTTAATACTGAAAATGGTGGTGACGATTATGAAGGTGATTTTTACTCACAGACTTCCAATTCCGAAGACATTTATATTGACTTATTAGTCTTGGAAGGATGAAATGAATTAGATACAAACTGTGGCTCACCTAAAGATTTCAATAATGAATGGAAATTTGGTGATAGAAATCTAAAACTGAATAAAGATAAAATACAAGTTGATGGTCAAATATGGGGCTTAAAAGTGGGTTTATTTTCTTTAATGATTGATAAAACGTGAAAATACTATGACAAATTTGATTTTGAAAACGAAATAAAATATATAATTTCTACCAATGTATACATAGAGAATTATCATCATTCACTGACGGTGAACAATGTTATCAGTAAATTGTTTCTGGAAACTCAAATCGAGAAACTAAAGGATGAATTAATAATAAAGCTTAAGGCATTAATATAATTCAAGGATATATTCAAATGCAAATTAATGTAGTGGAGTGTGAAATAAAATTAACGATAGAAGATAGGTATAAAATTGAAAGACGTTCTAAAAATTAAATCAACTTTTGACAAACAAATTGAACAGCTGAGCGATAAAATTTATAGATTGGAAAATTAACTACATTTTAGTATAAATAGCTGAAAGTGTATCAAGTAGATCACAACACTCTCTAAAAAATTTTAAAACAACTCAATGTCCTTAAAAATAAATTTAGTAAACGTAATCCATAATAAATTTATAAAATTGTTTGTGTATTGTAGTGATGTAATGAATGGAATAGATGATATTTTATGGAGCTGATTTAGGTGAAGTGGGTAGCTATTCTAGAGAAAATAGAAATTATTGATTTTTGTAGACTGTAACCGACACATTCTTAAAGTTTATATGGTGAGTATCGTTGAATATAAAAGCTGCACTGGAAAATATTTTTGAAATGGTACGAGTACCAAGAAACTTACAAATAGATGATGGAAAGAATTTTTTAATAAACATTGCAAAATTCATGCATAAATAGAAGATTAAAAATTACTTAATATGAAAGCATCAATAGTAAAATGATTTAATATATCATTAAGAGGAATTATGTGTTAAGAATTTAGAATTAATGGTTCATATAAGTGGATTGATATATATAAAGATTTACTTAATGCCTGCAATAGAAAAGTTCATCTCATCATTAAAATATTTGCGATTAAAGTTAACTCAACGAATGAGAAAAAGGTGCAAAATACAGTATACAGTAATTTGAAGAGGTACAAAATGTTGAAACTCAATGAAAATATAAATAAAATTAAAAAGGAAAAATCTAGTTTGTATTGGTTTTTTGAAGGATTGATTAGGAATGTTAGGTCTCATGGAAGATAATTAATTTAATGTAGTGGAATTCTCTAAACTTGATGGTCTGTATGAAATATTGTGAAAACTTAAGAGTTCAAAATATTCAGCAACACATCATATTATCACTTTTTATAGTAAAAGGTGAACATTTTCCATCTCGAAAGCACTAGCACACAAAATTTTAAATTGTGAATATGGGGTTATTATAATAGATATTCACTCTGTTCATTTCTAGATAAACTAAGAAAATTGGACTTTGATATCCAATCTTTAACAATGTACATGTGTATGAATGGGTATCAAACAAACTTACTAAATAAATACAGACTTCAACTAGAATCATGCTGAAGCATGCATAAATTGTAAAATGGAATGTAAACAGATCTTACTTTATATCTGTATCTGTATGAATATGAAATAAATTTACCAAAAAAATATTGGAAGCATGCCGAAGCATGTATAATTTAAGAAAATTCATCACGTCATACTTTTATAAGCAAAGAAATTTTAAGACTTTGTGGGAAATCAAATACATACATACATACATATGTATCTACTTTGTTAAAAATTCAAAAGAGTGAATTCGTAATTCTAATAGTATAGATTTTTAATTGAAACACCACTAAATGTTGGACTGTCGCGTCACTATCGATAGAAGCATGCTAAAGCATGCATGCTAGCAAAATATTAAACCTGTTAGAAGGTGATGAGAAAGCTTTTTTCTAATCATTAATTTGTAGACAGCAATTGTGTCTGGATCAACTCAACTCTTGAATGTATTGTATTGTACAGGTATGATTGATGGTGATGAGGACCTTTTCTAAGTGAGAAATGATTACATCTGAATGCGAAACAACTCAGCCTACGTTAACCACAATAGCGTCAAGGGGTCAACCACCAAACCTTATATAGAAACACTTGAAGTAAAAATTCTATTAAACATAGATATTCCAATGTTTCTAACACAATATGAAAACACTGACGGTGAATTGATGATGGAGGTAACTGTGTTATTTTGGATCGATTTTCTAGAATAGTTGATTATTAAACATGTATTTCTTTATATATGAACTAATTTCTACATACATATATATATGTATATATTAATACTTTTAAAAATTATACATATATTCTCTATTTCAAGTAGTAAAATCTGAAAAAATAGTAGTGACACATAAGAAGATAAAATTAATAAAAAGAGAGACTGATTGACCAACTGATACGTACACTCTGTCTGGCAGGTACAAAAAGCTCACTTAAATATATTAGAAATATATATGTATGCAATACGCTAAACTTTAATAAAATGAGAAAAAACACTTCATCCAGAACAGCAAATAAAAGCCATAGGCGGTCACCCGTCATAAAATAAACATATACTCGTACATTATTAATGTACTTAAAGATATTATCAGTATGAAGTAACACAATTTGAAGAATAAAAAGTTTAAAATTTAATTATCAATAACGCTCACAAAGAGTAGAATGAAATGCTGACATACAAAGTCATATTGTATACTAGAGGAGCAGTTGAGAGGTCAGACCTAAATTGTAAGAAAACGACTTCGTTTTCTGTTGATCACTATTCAAGAAGAAAATAAAATTGTTCATTATGAATTAACTAATTTAAAACTACATTTAAGTTCAGTCTCATATCCATATGATGCTGATCTTAAAATAAAATATATTAATGTGAAATAAATATATTATATGTATCAAAGATTCCAACAAAGCTACTATATGAAAGAATCTCAAGCGCTTCTACCTGTACCAGAGTTTAAGATAAAAGCTCCTTTTATTCAATAGCTGTCCAATTGAATAAAATTTTAATTTGAAATAGTAAGCAGACATCAACTTACTGTATTCTTATTCATAATCATATACTAGAATATGTATATACCTATCAAAGGTCAAATTCTAAAAGTCTTATAAATTAAGCAATATGAAAAATAACATAATTTTTATACACGTACAAGGTTTCAAAAGTAATTCAAATAAATTTATTGGAAAAGAAGTAGCGATTAAGAATATAATAATTTCATTATGAAACTCAATAATCAATAAAAAATAAAAAAAGAAGAAAGCTGGCTAACAAAAAACTATCATTACATAAGCTGGACTGCTGGATCAGTTTCATTTAAAAATGTTTATAAATGTATAAAAGGCAATGCAAGATGTTCTAAAATTTATGTAAAAGGCGATGAAAAAAGCCTACGGCTGGAACAAATTTTATATCAAAATATTTCCAAGAATGAATATAAGCTGCATCAACTTTAAACAAATGTAAATTAAATATAGGAAATATTTATATTATAGTTACTATTACTCTAAAGTATTTATCTTAAGGAATTCAGTTTTACTTAAACAGAAAATCCTCACAAACTTTGAAGTAAATACAGATAAAAATTAAATCAACGTTTTTTAATTTCAAATAAAAAAAAAAAAAAACTATGAAGATATTTGACATCTATACATAAAAGACCAGGCGAATATTTACAACATCAACATGTACATTAGTACATACATACATAAAATCAATTTGTAGATATGTATGTACACATAATATCAAATTTCTTATCAATACTCAAGTATTCATTAGATCTTGACAATCACACTTACATATCTACATCATAAAAATATATGAACAACGCAAACCATTCAGTCAGACAGAGCACATGCCCAAGCTAAACGACCTTATTATGGACAGAGAAACTATAAATTCCCATGATCGTATGAAAAGAAGTTCAGCGAAAGAAGCCGGACGTAGTTAAATAAACAAAATCTGTAATATAAACAAATTGATCGTAGGCAGACTTTAAAGCTGGACAATTTTAAGCATGACAAAATACCCAGCAACCTTGAGTATGAAAATATACTATGTATATGTATATAGGGTTAGGGAAAGTTCAGGGGGGTTACTCTCTATTACGATGCGAAAGAAAAATGGTACGAAATCGCACGATTGGTACTCTCTAATGCGTTTGCGCATTTACCTTTCGCATCTTTTATTTTCCGTTTCGCAAGTCTGGTATCACCGTACTCTACAATGCGAAAGCGCCTGTCAAAATCGCTCGATAAGCGCAAATATCTTGCGTTAGCTAAATACCAAACGCAAAGTGAGAAAAACATGTAAATACGTTGAAAAAAATATTTATATATTGACTGTCTTATTCATAAAAAAATATTTTTGTTTTATAAGAGGTTTATTAAACCAATTTTCTATGTAAATTTAATTAATAAACCTTTTATAAATTTAAAATATTTATATTTAAATCGTAGTTTTTAGGGAAAATGCCAAAAAAAAATTAAAAACAAAACAACGGCAGTTTGAAATTTTAGTGGATTGCATGTGAGCAAATGGCAAATAAGCCGCAAATAATTTGTGGACAAAATTGACAGACGGCTTAAATTCTAATGGACATCCTGTAAGGGATATAGCTGGTTGTTTATAATGAAATGTGACACTAATAGTACTTATAATATTACACATGTATGTTTGTATGTATGTATTCATATTTGATTTAAAAAATCACACCAAGTGAAAATGCGTAAAAATAAATTAAGCATTTCCAGCACAGGTTATGGTCCCTCTCAGTTTTGTATTTGCTCAATCGCTACGTAGAGCTCTTTTAAGCGACGGGACATTGACTGCTGCTATATTCCTAAGGTATAGTCCTGGCCAATTTGATGTTGGTATCCACCTTGACCAAGTAATTTTAAGGCAGCGGCTAGTTTTATAAACTTTTAGCTAGTGTTGAACAGCGTTTAGAACATACAGAAACGCAAATTTTGTACAAAGTTAAAATAAAGCAATATGTATTTAATAACATACCGCTACAGATTTTTTCTTACCTGCGGTCATTTAAGGAAAGTATACCGGAACTATCTCTTAAGCTTAAATAAAATGACATCGCCATAATGCCATAGCCATAACCAAACCAAAATTCAATTGGTTTCTATGGTGAGAGTTATGGCGTTAAGGTTGTTTTCTATGGCTATGGTTATGTCACGTCTAATTGAACCTTTAAGACTCGTTTTGCAACTCGTTATACATGAACGTTTTCTTCATAAAACCATAACGCTAAAGAATCCATCAGTTTATTATCAACTAAAAGCTGTTACACTTCAGTTTCTCTTAAATTTTGATTTTAACCGTCGTTTTTTTTACATATTTTGACATTTCAGTACTGCCAACCTTTGCCATATTTTCTTTTGCAATGTCCGTGTTGCCACTTTTTCAAGCAATTTTGCGAAAGTAATAGAGAGTACCAAATTTGCATATCAACGCATTTAGCTTTCGCATCGTAATTGCTTTCGCATCGCAATAGAGAGTAACCCCCCAGATATATGAAAATATTTTATAGAACCAAATCTCGATATTGAAAACAATTTATTTATATGTGCATAAAACTACTAGCGTGAGAAAATCATACACACGCACACACACATATACCAGATTTCATTTAAGAAAAATTCAAATTATTTCAACAACACACCACCTCTCACAAATCACGGCCCACCTTAAATTCCTACATATATACATACAAAAATTCTCACGGACATTCCTACAAACAACACGGACAACAACACAAATCACGATCTGCATACAGATCCCCACGGGTACATATCACTATCCTCAAATCAAAAATAGCATTAAACTTCTACAAACATATGTACATACACACAGACATATTACTACACCAACCTCACCTACTCTAAATCATAATCAGCCTTAAATTTTCACAGACATACATACATACAGATTCCTACATATTACAACAACATCCTCACCTCTCTTAAATCACGATCAGCCTTAAGCTCCTACAAACATATAGACATACATACACGCAGTCGATCAACCTCAACTACACCACACCCCTTCCCAATAACAGGCTCGCTTAAATTCCCCCGGACAGACACATCCACAAATTCCCATGGATACATACTACTCGTACAACAACACCCTCACCTACCCCAAATCACTATAAGCCTTAAATTCCTACAGACTTGCAACACCTGCATACACGCAGTCGATCACACCCTCACACAAATTCCAACAGATAGGTATACACACATACACTCAATCCATCTACCTCGGCCAATCACAGCCTCGCACAACAGACAGACACATCCATAAAGTCCCTCGGTTATGTATTACGACAACAACCCCACCCACCCAAATCACGGCCAGCCTTAAACTCCTGTATTAGCATTAGAAATAACTTTTATGTTTTTCCCGTCTGAATTATAAAAAATCATTTTCCCGTCGGCATTTGAAAAAAATAATAATCATGTGTTGCCGTCGGCATTTGAAAAAAATAATATTCATGTTTTATCGTAGGCATTAGGAAAAATAATCATGTATAGCCGTCGGCATTAGGAAAAATTAATTTTCACTATTTCACCCCCATTAGTATTAGGAAAAATCATTTCATGATTTTCCCGTTGGTACTAGGAAAAATCATTTTCATAATTTTCCCGTAGTCATAAATATACATTACAAAAAGAAAAACCTCCAACCTATGAACCCACTTAACGTATTCCCACAAAAAACAAAACCACCCGTTCACACAATTAATGTAAGCTAAAAAAAAATCACCCGTTCCCACAAGGGTTAATGTAAACAAAAAAACTCCTAATGTAAACAAAAAGTTCCTAATGTAAACAAAAAAACATCAAAGCGTGCCGCCGAAAACTCAAGGTATCAAATTTCACAAATTTCCAAGAATTTTAAAATTTGGGTAATTAAAATTTTAAAATTTCAAAAGTTTAATTGGGGTGGGAGTGGCAGTTCCCTACTACTAGAATTAATTATCGTAGTGAACAATCCCGGAATAATTATCGTAATGAACAACCCCGAAACGATTTTAAAACGAATGTGTTTAATGAAAAATCTTGCACGTCCGGAGATAATGAAAGGATCAAAATTGGTCCAATGTGTTTCAACTGCCGTGAACGCGGTCATATCGCTAAAAACTGTACTAAGAAATCAAAGAAATTATATTGTAAAAAATGTAGCACAAACGGTCACGAAGCAGAAAAGTGCACGTCGCGATCTGTCAATTTGATAGACGGCAAGAATGACTATATGAAAAACAGAGAAATCGAAACTGAAAAAGATAAAGAAATATTTAAAGAAATCGAAATTGAAAAAAATAAGTATAATGCTTTTATTGACTCAGGAAGTGGTAAATCGCTGATAGTTAAACGTGTAACATCAAAATGTGAGGGACCGGTCGAAAAATGCAATGAAAAATTATACGGGTTCGCTGGTGGAGAATATGTGTTCCGCGAAAAATTTAAAACAGTGTTAAAAATTGATAAGTTGAATGTAAAAGCAGATTTTTATTAGTTGACGATGAAACAATGCAGTAAGATATAGTAATCGGAAGAGACATTTCATCTAAAAATAGGGTTATAATGGAAAAGGGACAATGTCACGTAATTGCACTGAAAGGTGAGTAACTAGAAGTAAATGAATCCCTAAATGAGAACGAAAAGTGTAAGTTGCAAAATTTGCTTGAAAATACTCGCAGTGTTTAGGGGAGAACTTAAATGAGATCGGCAAATGTAATGTTACTGAAATGCAAATAAAAGTTAATTCCGAGAGACCAGTAGCACGTAAATTGTATAATATCCCCATTACAAAGCAAAAAACGGTCGAAAAGATAACAAATGAACTATTAGAGGTGAATATAATTCGTCCTTCCGTATCGGTGTACGCATCACCAATCGTACTCGTAGCTAAACAAAATCGTGAAGATCGCCTATGCGTCGACTACCGCGAATTAAATTCGATCACTGAGAAGCAACCTTGGCTTATGCCAACAGTGGAAGGTGTTTTGCAATCGATATCAGGTAAGAAATATTTCACTGTGCTGGACATGATGTCCCGGTATTATCAAATCCCAATTAGCGAAGAGTCAAAACAATATACAGCGTTCGTTACACATAATGGGCATTTCGAGTACAATAGAATGCCATTCGGGCTAAAAAATTTCCCATGTACTTTTCAAAAAATTATGTCCGTCATCCTGGAACAAATTAAGGATCAAGTCGTAAGCTATGTTGACGAAGTAATCATTGCATCGGATTCCGTTGATGAAAATTTGCAAAAGCTGGAAGAATTTATGAAAATCATTAAAAACATGGTCTAACCCTTCGACTGTCGAAATGTTCATTTTTAAAGAACTGCGTCACCTTCTTGGGACACGAATTGAATGAAAATGGTCTGAGGCCGGGAAAAATTAAAACAATGGCAGTAAAGAATTTTCCTGTCCTACAAAACGCGATGGAAATAAGACATATTATTGGCCTAACTGGATATTTCCGCAAATTTATTTTAAACTAAACATTAATAGCAGCAAATATTTATGTTTACTGCCTTATTCATTAAAAATATTTCTCTTTTATAAGAAGTTTATGAAACACATTTTCTATGGAAATTTGATTAATAAAAATTTTATAAAATCAAAATATTTTTTTATGAATTAGGTCCTTAATATTTAAATCGTAGTTTTTAGGGAAAAATCCAAAAAATTACAAACAAAACAACGGCAGTTTGAAATTTTAGTGGATTTCACGGTGCAACAAAACGACTTGGCAGTCAGCAAATGGCAAACAAGCTGCAAATAATTTGTGGACAAAATTGACAGACGAACTAAATTCTAATTTTAAGGCAGTGGCTAGTTTTATAATAGTTGGAATTGCTGTGGATCTCCTTGAAACTTTAAGCTGGTGTTGAATAGCGTTTAGAACATACAGAAACGCTTCCTTACAAAGCTAAAATAAAGCAATATGTATTTAACAACATATTCCTCTATAGATTTTTCTTACCTGCGGTCATTTAAGGAAAGTATGTCGGACCTATCTCTTAAGACTCGTCTTGCAACTCGTTCTACATGGTCGTTTTCTTCATAAAGCCATAAAAACTGTTACACTTTACTTTTTCTGCAATGTTGTTTTTTTAAATATCGTTTTTTTACATATTTTGACATTTCAGTACTGCCAACCTTTGCCATATTTTCTTTTGCAATGCCCGTGTTGCCACTTTTTCAAACAATTTTGCGAAAGGTTTTGCGAAAGTAATAGAGAGTACCAAATTGGCATATCATCGCATATAGCTTTCGCATCGTAATTGCTTTCGCATCGCAATAGAGAGTAACCCCCCTGGTATTTTACTGCAACGCGATGAGCGAGATCACTTGAAGCCTATAGCATACTTTAGCCGATTATGTAACGAAGCCGAAAAGAAATATCACTCGTATGAGCTAGAAGTGTTAGCTGTAGTCGAAGCGTGCCAACGTTTTCGCATATACCTTCTTGGAAAACAGTTTGTCATTGTAACTGATTGTTCTGCCATATCCAGTCTGAAGTCCTCAAAACCAATAATACCGAGAGTCTCAAGGTGGTTCCTGAAACTGATGGAGTATGACTATTCTGTAATACATCGTGAAGGTAGTAAAATGTCGCACGTTGATGCACAGAGTCGAGCTCCAATAAAAGTTGAGAGTGACTTTATCACCCAGTACGTTAGTGAGAAAATTATGATGATCAAACCATCTACCGATGACTGGGTGTACATGATGCAACGTGAGGACGAAGCTCTGAGGGAAATATTTGATGCAATGACAGCCCATGGAGAACCGAATAGGCAAAAACAGTATAAAAACGAGTACATAATAAAAGAAAATCGTTTGTTCCGGAAAATTGATGGTAATGAGGCTATGTTAGTGGGCCCAAAGGGTTGAGATGGCGCATAGTTAAACTGTGTCATGACTACGTATGTCACCCAGCTTTGGAAAACACTCTGAAAAGGGTACTAAAACATTTCTGGTTTCCACGAACAAGAAACTTCGTGAAGAACTACATCAGATCATGCATCGAATGCTGCTATTGCAAGGAGCAAGTCGAAAAGAGTGTGAACTATATGGCATGGATATACCTAAAGTCCCATTCGAAGTAATGCACATGGATCATCTCGGACCGTTTGTAAAGAGTCGCTGAGGTAATGAATATCTGTTAGCAATCATCGATGCGTTGACTCGATATGTTATTTTACTGCCCGTGAAGACAACTAAAACAACACCAGTCATAAATGCGTTAGATCAGCTATCGACGTATTTTGGAATGCCAAAAACAATGGTCACAGACCGTGGGACGGCATTCACGTCATCAAGTTTCGAGACTTATTGTGTAGGAAGCAACATACAGCACATAAAAGTATCGGTGAAAACCCCAAGAGCAAATGGGTTGGCGGAACGAGTCAATAGGTCAATACTGTCGTATCTGAAATCAACAGTCAATGATACTAGAAATTGGAATTCTGAAATACGAAACCTGCAGTGGACGCTGAACACCAGCATAAACAGCACTACTAAATATGCACCAATTAATTTGGTCTTCGATTTTCCTATCCGAGATGTTAACGGAAATAAAATTCTAGCAGCAGTCCAAGATGCGAGAGATGATGTCGAAACCACTACTAGTGACAAACGAAAAGATGCTATTCGCAACATTGAAATAGCCAGAACTACGTGGAAGAAGAGACTCGACTGCAAACATAAAAAGCCTCACAAGTACCATGAAGGAGATCTAATCCTACTCGAAAGCGCTATTCCCAGTACCGGCGAATCCAGAAAACTTGAAGTACAAGGGTCCGTATGTGGTGACGAAGGTTCTAAGGTTCGAACGTTATGTCGTCGAGGACATCGAGGGGGCACAGCGAAATCAAAGAAGATTCACTACAATTGCCTGTATCGACAATATGAAGCCGTGGTGTGCCCTATACCCGGATATAGACGATTATTATGCTGATGAAACAGACTAGAATCTAGGAATGAAGACCTCGAGGACGAGTCGTAATCAGGAAGGGCCGAATTGTTACTTTACATTCTTATTTAGCAACTCTGAATGTTTTGTCCTTTTATCTGTTCAATATTTATGATCAGGCAACACTACCTGTAGATTGTTCTTTCTTATGCCTTGTCATTCTCGTCTATGATAGTCAGTTAATAAATGCAATCAAGAGAAGTAAAACGTGTTCAACTTTAACTCAGTATTTTTCATCCTAACACCACTATCCAATAAAAATATCCATGAAATTGTCAGAAGGAAGCAGCAACCCAATTAAGAACAAAACATTTTTAACCTGACTGGCCAAGTTTTTCTCGCAAAGCCGAAACTGAAATTTCTAGACGCCCTCTCACCTCATCAAGCAATAAAGATGCAGGCACTATAACTAAATCCGCAGCTAACTTATATATCCCACAGTCAAAACCCCACATAAAAACAGACCGAGCCCCAGTACCCTGGTGGAACCAAACCCTTGCAGGTTACCGAAAACAAAAAATTAAGAAATGGCGATATTCTAAAACAAATCCAACTCTAGATAATCTTGTATCCTACAAAAAAATTAATGCTAAATTCCGTAGAGAAATAAAAATCGCCAAACACTACCGTTTTGAAAACTTTACAAAAACAATAAACCTAAACACCAAAACAGCAGTCATATGGAACAAAATAAATAGAATCACTCGCAAGGGTTTACCCACAAATATCAGAGCAATAGACACCCAATATGAAACACTTATTGATGAAATTGCGAACCATTTTGATAGAATTTGGGCGGACTACGCATCTGATTCTAATTTCCCTCCTCTGTTCAACACTTCTAAAATTTCATCCAACATTAACATCGATTACACGCCAGAAAAAAATGCACTTTTACTAGAAGATCCAATCACCATGCTTGAACTTAACTGCTGCCTAAATAAAGTTAAAGGTAAAACTCCTGGACATGATCGTATATCTTACCAGATGATTAAAGCTCTTTCCAATGCAAGCAAAGAAAAACTTCTAGCTGTCTACAACACAGTATTTCAAAGTGGCAACATTCCGCATTCCTGGAAACTGGCAATCATAGTTCCCATCCCTAAAGCAAAAAATTCCGCATCAGTTGGTGATTATCGTCCAATATCGCTACTAACCTGCCTTTCCAAAAATTATTGAACGTATCGTAGCTACTAGAGTATCATGGTTTATGCAAAAGAAAAAGCTTATCGCCAAAGAGCAAGTAGCTTTTAAAGCCAATAAGGGATGCGATGACGCACTACTCCACATGGACTACTACATCACAAATATGCTATCAGCTAAAAACCATGTAACAATCCTCTCAGTTGACTTTGAAAAAGCATTCGACAGAATCGGTTCTCACGTGAATACACTGAAATCTTGGTATGTTGGCCCAAAAATTTTAAAATTTTTCAAATCATTTTTATCAAATAGACGCTTCAAAGTAGAGATTAACGGCCATTTGTCAAAAACTTTTATCCTAACAAACGGAATCCCACAGGGATCGCCGCTTTCAGTCGTACTTTTTCAAATTGCATTCAACGAAATCAGTAAAATAGTTAATAAACGAACGTCTTGCGGACCATTGCCTTTACGCAGACGATTTATTTATATTGTGCAAAAGAAACAAAAGCCATTCTTGAAAAAATTGTTCAACACATAATCCAATGGGCCGAATATTCTGCAGAAAGCACAATTGCGACTCTGACGATCACGTCATTCAAACTATACAAAATGTTAATAAACTAAAGGTACTGGGACTAATTTTCTCAGAAAATTACACATGGAAAGAATGTCTCCTTAAACTTAAAAAACTCTATAATATCCAGAGTAAATATTATAAGATATTTATCAGCCAAAAGTTTCGTACACATAAACACATTAACATACCTCACCGAAACTCTTGTTTTAAGCAAAATTTACTATTTTTTATTCATATATGGCAACAGCTGTAAAACAAAGATCAATATCATGAGATCCGTCTACCACCAAGTTGCCAGAACTTCTGTATACGCCTTTAAGACAACCCCCATCAGAAATATACTTTGCGAAGCCAACCTCCCATCAATAGATGATAGAATATACGAACTAAAATGCAGAATCTTACCTAAACTTCTCAATAGCACAAATTCAGTTTTAGACAAAGACATTATATATATCATTACCTCAAGAAAACCCAGACGCATCAAATCAGCAATAGCTCATTCTCTATCGTTGTGTGAAGAATTAAACATTCCCCTTACCGTTACAAAGAAATGTATCATTAAGCCCCCATGGAAATTTAGAAACACTTCACTCAACACATCATCTGCGAAAGAAAACGTTCGACTTAAAATTTATATTGAAAACAACAATAAAATATGAAAATTTGTTTTTGTTTTCAATATAAATCTTAAGTCGAACGTTTTCTTTCGCAGGTGGGAAATAGGCTATTAAATTCATTTTTTTATTTATCTTTTTGTTAGAACAAAAATCAAATAAGAATGCAACACTTCATATTTTATGGCATTGCCAATACACAATTAAGTGCGTTCGAGAACTGAAAATTTTTTAAAAATTTGTACGATTTTTTACTGGATTGCGTTCGCGTACATAAAATCCAGTAAATGAGAGGGCGAATTGAGAGCGAAAAATAACATTTAATTTACTGAGTAAATGCAAATTTTTACTGGATACATTTTTGCCAGTAAAATCCAGTAAAATGAAACCATATGTTTTTAACTATAAACAAACAAAAGCAAAGGGAAACAGAAAAGTATTAGGGGATGTTATGCATTCCACGCGAAATTAAAACGTGCGGAATTTTCATAGAATTGTTGGAAATATGTATTTATAACAACAATTTCCGAACGATGTACATAATTTCACGTGGAATGCAGAACATAATCGATTGATTTTAAACGTGAATAAACTTAATAGATTTTTATAGTTAAATTTTTGTTTATACATATCGTCGGACGGTTACTGGTTCCCCGAATGGAACATTTAAAAGAATTTAGTTATTGATCGATTATATACATATTATTAATGTCAACTTTTCTTAAATTTGTTTTCAGTTTTTCGATATCTTAAATATATCAGGATATATAAAGTTATTTTCCCCTTTTACATATATTTCTCATTGGACCTACTTGCAAGGAAGTGAACAATATTGTTGTCGTGATTGGTATAAGCGGCAACAAACATTTTTGTCTTTTTCTGTACATCCTAATCACTTTTTACCTTGAGCGTAAAAAGCATAGAATCTTTAACGGCCTGACCCGCGATGTCGACAAGAAAGTTTTTATCGCTTAGTTATATTGAAAACCAAATAATAAAGTTTCTAGTTAATTTAATTATTATTCTTCGAACTGTAGTTGTTTCTATATTCTTATGAATTGAACAGGCTAATGTTCGTATCGCTTTTTAAGCCAAATTACATGTGATAATTATTAATGAACAAATAACATCAAGGTTAGTTATAAATATTCTGAAAACAACACATAGTTGAACGGAACAGCCAGCCGTTTTCGAAGGCCACTAAACCTTCCTCATCAGCGTTCTTCTGTGTTTTGGTCCACCGTGTGTGGTGTCAGTTGATGTAGATTTCTGCCTTATATACGAAACTGTATTGCAAATGGAATATGTGAATTGGTTTAATTCATCGTATTTGAGCCTTCATTACAAACACATCAGCAAATTGAAATGCACAATTTGCATCCTTGAACTTCTGGTGATTTTTATATCGTACCGATGATAATGTCAACTTTGACAAGTAATTTAACGAAAAGTCATAAAATCAAGTCTCATCAACTCGTGTTGCCTTAAAAAAGGAAATTACTTTTTCTTTCCTATTTTTACCATCGAAGTGCTTGGACTTAAAAATATTCTGCTGGCAATATATCAGGTAAACTTAATAAATTATTAAAATACTTTCACCGCTGAACTTTTAACTTTTGAGGCTATCATCCAGAATTTATTTAAAATAAATGTATGTATACGCATTTTTCTGTAATTTTTTCATAGACAAGTTAAAATAATCCACGATTTTGCTTTAATTAGCTTCAACTTTTCCATCGAAAGAGCAACGTGATATTTAAGTAAATATTAACATTTAGAAGAACATTTAACATTTAAGTCTTTGGAGCACAGCACTATAGGTCAAATGAATGGTTTTTGAGGAAAGAAATCAATTTTTATAGTGTACTATTTCAAAAAAGTGATAATGGCATTTTGTAACAAACATTTTTAAATACCCAAAAACACAAAAATGAGAGTCAGGTGGCAACCCATGTCTTAAAGCCAACCTGTCAAAGTTGTAGTTTTTTTTGGTTTGTTTTGTTCTCTGACATTCAGCTTTATAGTGCCTAACAATTAATCCACTGTTTAACAAAATATTATAATTGTATAAAATTTTTATAAAATGGAAAATATTAATTCAGGTATGTAAAAAAAATGTTATTAATAAGTTTTATAAAAATGTTGTTGTTGTAAATTATTTTTTGTATCAAAGTGTGTCGTATTTTCTGTGTAGTTTTGGTTATTGAGCGCGTGTTTCTTGGAGTAGCACTTTGTTTATTGGGACGTATTTGTTGAACAATATATATATGGAGGAAGGTAATGATGTATGTGTACTTTTATATGGTTGTAATTTCAGCTGCAGCCAACTGCAGCCCAACTGCTCTAAATTATTTATATTTTCCTTTTAAGATTGCGTAAAAATAAAAAATACGGATATAGTTAAATTTTGGTTAGATAATAATCGAGATGCTACAACTGTTGTTAAGTGAGTTTTCACGAAATTCAATAGAAGTATGGATGACGAATGTATGACATCAATCAAAAAGAAAATTAACAATTTTTGTGCAAATGCTACCCAAAAGTGGAACAAGAACCAAAGATGTGCGAAGAGATTTGAGAACAACGAAAGTTCATGGTTATCAAATGTGACTGAATTTAAAATTTCTGAAAGTGATGTCGCAAACAAAAGAGGTCGCCCTCATGTTGGATACAGCGAGGGAAGTGCGAGGCAAAAACGAAAACTTGCTTCCGAAGTATCGTCCGCACAGAGTCACGATACCAAATTATTGGTTCATGCTGCTTCAATATCAGCTAATGCATCAAAAGCAAATGATTTAAGCTTTGTTTTAAAGGAAACAGGTTCATCTCCATCTAGGGCTACAAAAATGAGACAAATTTTAACCTCCAATTACAAAAAACCATTACCACTATCCCCCGAGGAAGCATTACTATTTTTGATGGAAAATAATTTAACAAAGCAACAGTACATAAACATTCGGGAAATGAGCAAGTCACGAAACTGTGATATTTATCCACATTACCAAAAAATTCGAGAGTGCAAACTGCAATGCCGACCTGATGGACTATCGGTAACGGAATCATCAGCATATATTCCTCTTCAGAGCTTAGTTAACCATATAGCAACAAGAATTTTGTCATACCAAGAAGAAGTTTTGATGCAAATAGATGAGCTGACTGAAGTCACATTGGTTTTAAGTTATGGTTTCGACGGTTCCACAGGACAAAGTTCTTTTAAACAAATATTCAGCAACAATACCCCAGAAAGTTTAGATAACTCGCTATTTGTGACATCAATTATACCACTGAAATTAATCACGTCGCATCATGAAACCGTTTGGATTAATCGTACACCTCAATCTGTTCGTTTTTGCCGACCAGTTAAAATTGAATTTATTAAGGAAACGAAGGAACATATTTTGAAAGAAAAAAACAATCTGGATATGCAAATAAAAAACCTTGCGCCCTTAGAATATTTTTTAAATGGTAGAAAAATATCAGTAAAGTATGAACTTATAATGACTTTAATTGATGGAAAAGTTTTGAACGTACTTACGGAAACAAAGTCTTCTCAGTCGTGCCCAATATGTGGTGGAAATCCGAAGCAGTTTTTGTCAATAAAAGATTTAAGTTCATTAGTGTTTCAGCCAAAACCAAATTCATTAAAGTATGGCATAAGCCCATTACACGCTTGGATTCGATGCTTAGAATTTGTTCTGAATCTTTCATATAGACTTCATATTAAAAAATGGCAAATTCGAAATGCTGAGGACAAATTACTAATGCAACAGAGAAAAAGTGAAATTCAACAATTCTGGGAGAAAATGGGTCTGCATGTCCATAAGCCGAAAAGTAATGGAAGTGGATCAACAAACGATGGCAATACGGCGCGAAGAGCATTTTCAAATCTGGAATTATTTGCGTCAATAACAAACGTTAACATCGAGTTTTTAAAACACTTACAAGTCATACTAATTGCAATTTCTTGTAATTTTGAGCTAAGTGTCGAAAACTTGAAGAGTTTTTGTTATAGAACTGGCGAAATATATTTTCAATATTACGAATGGTACTCAATGTCAGCTACATTGCATAAAATTTTAGCACATTCTTCACAAATAGTACAAGCATCAATCGTGCCTCTTGGATGCGCTGGAGAAAGTGCTTCTGAGGCGAGAAACATATTTTATAAAAAGGATCGCATTGAGCATGCACGAAAAGACTCTAGAGAACACAATATATCTGATGTTTTTAACAGAGCCATGGATTCTTCTGACCCATTCTTATCCAGTATTTGTCTAAAGAACCGTCATTCAGCAAAAAAAAATTTGCAGCTTCCAAGAGAAGTTATTTCTCTTTTAAAGATTCCAGATGTTCCTGAATATCAATTGCCGACTACGTCAAGTGCTATCGCAAATGAAAATTTTTCTGATTACGAATGGGAGGCAAAGGATCTATCTCATTTTAATATAGAGTTAGAAGTTGATGAAACATGGGAAAATTTTGAAGTAAGAGCTATTTATAATATACTAACTTTTATAAAATTTTATGTTCTCTTTTTAGTGGAATTAAATCTTGATGGCATTGGAAGCACAAATTAATTTGTAAGCCGATCACAAGCAAAAGAAGACTTATTTAATTTTATGGTTTTATGTTAATAATTTTATTAGTAAATAAATGTTATTTCTAGCAGAATGCTCCATTATCCAAGGGCCGTGTTTTCTATTAACTCTCCCACCGCTAAGTTTACTTTTCCGGTCAATGCAAGTGGGCATTATAATAATTTTAACGTGGCAAACAATATAGTTACTAAAAGTGGGCGTGGCGTGTATTCCGTAGCACCATATTGGTTTCAAAATCGTCTTGTATATTAAAAGTTTACAATCTAGACTGAGTGAAGAATTTCTACCAATCAGCCAATGTAGCTGAGTTAATTTCAGTTTCATTTGTGTTAGCTTTGAGTCAATATGGGGCTTCCATGTAAGCCGTCGATCAAGGTGTATACCAAGGTATTTTACGTGTGAATGTTGAAGAACAACTTGATTGTTGATTCGAATAGGGGAACAAGTATCTCTTCGCAGGGTAAATGTTACCTGGACACACTTTTGCTCGTTTACTTTGATTCTCCATAAATTTAACCATAGTTCCAGTTGTGTAATATGTTCTTGTAGATATCGGGAAGCCTCGTGAGGGTTTTCGTGCATACTAAGGCAGGCTGTATCATCGGCAAACGTAGATGTATGAATATTGCTGCTCAAAGGCATATCACAAGTGTAAATCAAATACAAAACTGGCCCCAGTATGCTCCCCTGTGGCACACCGGATGATATAGATTCGGGCACACTCATGAAGTCTCCTTCCACAACCGTAAACTTCCGGGTAGTAATATAACTTTCTAATAGCTTCAGAAAATTTATTGGTAAATATGATTTCAATTTTAAAATAAGACCTTCATGCCACACTTTATCAAATGCCTGAGAAACGTCGATAAACAGCGCAGAACAATACTTCTTTTCTTCAAATGTTCTTCTTATAAATTGAACCAATCTATGAGTTTGTTCGATGGTGCTATGCTGACTTCTAAAACCAAATTGATGGTCCGGTATGCACCCATTACTAACTAGAATTGGGGACAATTTTGTCATGAGCAGTTTTTCGAAAAGTTTTGACATTGTTGATAGCAGACTTATTAGCCTGTATGACTCAGCCTTGGTAAGGTCTTTGCCCGGCTTTGGAATCATTTTAACTTTGGCAAGCTTCCAGCTATTTGGAAAATACTCCAGTCGTAAAATGGCGTTAAAAATAAATAATAGGATTCTAATTGCAATACGAGGCAACCTTATTAGCATCTGGTTACTAATTCCATCAATACCCGGAGCTTTCTTCGGGTTAAGTTCAGCAATTACTTTTTGTACATCACACGACTTGAAATTTTTATCGAAGAGTAAGATACCCATCGTAGTCATTTGTACAAAATTTTGAAGCTCTAGCTGCTTCCTGTGATTTGTTGCCTCAAAAACCATTCATTTGACCCATAGTGCACAGGTTGGTTTTTAATAGAGCACCTGGTTATCCTATCCAAAATATTTAATTATTGGCCTGTCACACACGAGACTAATTTTTATGCCGCACAATTTTTGTTTTTTTTAAGAACACACGAGACTAATTCATCCGACATAAAAATGTATACGCATACATAGCTTTATGTGTGTTAGTGTTTTTTGTATGCATTTGATATATCCCATCTAGCATTTTGAAGATTGTTTTTTGAAAAATCACATTGCTGAGTCTTTTTTGATCACTATTCGTGAGCAATAAATGATTAATCACTTACACGATCAGAAAAGGACTCGAAAATGATTCGCGCTAATGGCTAAAACTAGTTCGATTTAAAATACAATAACAAATTGTATAGCAATCGAAAATTAACCATCCAGACGTGTAAAATGTGACTATTATTTTCGTTAGTTATTATCATATTTTATTCATCTGGAAGATTGAAAAATGATTAATCGAAAACAAATCACGCAGGTGTTTTAAAAATGATTATAATTATGTATTTTGTAATTATATTTTACGCAGATAGATGATTAAACACTACTTGATATGTTGTTTTTAAGTATAAGGGGGCAATCTTTACGTATAATGTCAAAAACTTAATTTTTTTTCATTTATAAAAGTTAAATCGAATATGAAATGATGAAACAGAATACGTCTGCAACTTCGGGAAAATCGCTGTCAAATTAACAAAGCCCATAATAAAATCAACGGCAGTAACTTCAACTGCTCTCTGATGTTTGTTTTATTTTCTTTCAGCTTATTTTTCTTTACAAAATGTATGATGAATATGATTGAAAGTGTGGTAACATAAGAAAAAAAACGCTGTCAAAATAAAATATATTCTATCTCTGGACTGCTTTCTGTGACTTCCTTTTTGTGTCAATTTGTATGGAAAATGTGTTTGTGCCGTAATTATGTTTGACCATTAAACATAGGACTTAGAAAGCTGACTAAAAAAATACTCGAAGAAGAGACAAATTCGAATAGAAATGCCACTGATAAATGACTCATATTACAGTCATAAATGACAATAAAAAGACTCGTAAACAGACTGATAAATTTCTCAAATGTGACTCGTAAGCGATTAGAAACATGGCTGAAAGACAATTCGAAAAAGAGTAAAAAATGAAGCGAATACGACTAACAAATTATCAGAAAACGATTCTAAAAAGACTTTAAATACTATTAGAAAAGGGTCGAAAATGACTCTAAACTAATATACGAGGGCGGTTCGGAAACTTCTAAGCCTAGCACAAAAAGCGCGGTATAAACAGAAAAAAGTTAAGTGTTTTGAAAACTTCCATCTCTGTTATGAACACGTGTTAAATTTTGTTTCGATCTGGCAACTCCTTCATATAGAAACAGGTGTTCACAAAAGACGCATCCGCGATTTTTTAACAATGGCAAAATTAGAAATGCGTGGTGTCATTAAATATTTACATAAAAAAGGTTTATCGGGACAAGAAATTCATAATGATATGGTGAATGTGTTAGGTGAAAGTGCTCCTTCATATGCAACAGTAAAAAATTGGGTTGCTGAATTTAAACGTGGTCGTACAAGCATTGAAGATGAACCACGTAGTGGACGTCCAAAAACAGCAACAACAACAGAAATTGTAGCCAAAGTGCATGATATGGTATTAAATGATCGACGAATAAAATTGCGTGAAATAGCTAATATCATGGGCATCTCAAATGATCGAGTCCATTTAATTTTGCATGAAGAACTACAGATGAAAAACCTTTCTGCAAGATGGGTGCCGCATTTGTTAACAGTCGACCAAAAACGCATAAGAATGAACATTTCTCAAGCTTGTTTGGATCGTTTTAAGCGAAATAAAATGGATTTTAAGCGTCGTTTCATAACTGTTGATGAGACATGGATCCACCACTATACTCCAGAGACAAAAGAACAATCCAAACAATGGACTGAAGCTGGAGGAAGTGCCCCAAAGAAGGCAAAAACAATTCAATCGGCTGGTAAGGTTATGGCAATGGTTTTTTGGGACTTCAAAGGTATTTTATTGATTGACTTCAAAGGTATTTTATTGATTGACTATCTGCAAAAGGGTAAAACAATAAATTCAGAGTACTATTGCAACCTTTTGGATCAATTAAATGTACAAATTCGAGAAAAACGTCCTGGCTTACAACACAAAAAAATAATTTTTCATTAAGACAACGCACCAGCGCACAAGAGTGTTTTAACAATGGCTAAAATCAACGAATTAAAGTACGAGTTGCTTGACCACCCACCTTATTCTCCTGATTTGGCTCCTAGTAACTTTTACCTGTTCCCAAATCTAAAAAATTCCTTGCTGGCAAGCGTTTTACCTCAAATGAAGATGCAATTACAGTTGTAAACCACTATTTTGAAGACCTTGAGGAAAACTATTTTAATCAAGGGATAGAATTGCTAGAAAAGCGTTGGACTAAGTGTATTGAAGTTTCAGATTATATTGAAAAATAAAAATATTTTTGAAAAACTAACTATTCTCTTTCATTGATAGGCTAAGAAGTTTCCGAACCGCCCTCGTAGAAAAAGACTCATAAATGATTTATTAAGAGGAGTCGCGGGTAGTCACGTGTTTCTACCGACAAAAGTATCATTTATGATCAGAAAATGAGCGCATATTCTAGCTTTTTAATCGCGCAGAGGAGTCAAAAAAGACTCGAATTTGATTGAAAATTTAAAAAAATGCTGGCTGGGATGCTGTTTTTTAAGTTATGTGTGTATTGGTTTTGTGCTGGTGATGCGGGGTTGTAGCTGGTTGAAAAATTATGCCAAACACGAAACCCCTCTCTTTGCCTCTCTCACCAACAAACTGGCATGTTATGCCAGCACAATTGTTCTCGTGTGTGAAAGGCCATTTAATTTAATGTATACTTTTCAAAGTAATATTGTATATATGTAGGAGAGAGAACTGACAGAAAAAGCATAATCGAAGTCAGTCTGTGAGCAGCCGCGAATGAGTAAAGACGCAAGTAGAAAAAAGACGCAAGTAAAAGTTTGAACATTTGAAACCAATAAATTTGTAATAATTTTTATAAACTAAAATTAAAATAATAATAAAACTCCACATTTTGGGGGCTCAACCACGATTTTACCAACGTTAACAGAAACTCTCCCTTATTGAGCATATTTGTGAAAAATATATAATGAGAAAGAAAATTAAAAGAAATCACACATATACGTACACTTAGTCGCAAAACTCTACATACGATTCTAGGTATTTCATATCTTTTATTCCTAATTTTTATTTAATGTTTAATTTTTGAAAATATTGTGTCTTGAGTATTATATTGGACCCACTTTATAACTTCGAGATAAAAAACATACAAAATCACTGTTACTATTTTGGTAAAGTAAAAATTGCTGAAAAATTATGCTTAGCCAACGTCGCAAAAGTGTACATACGCGTTTGAATTGTATTAACTACAGATATAGTAGCACGTTCTATTTTATAATTTTGTGTTCATTTAATCTTGTTTTAACAATATGTGTTAGTTTTTGCTTAAATTTTGATTTGATTATAAGCAGTAGTTGGAAAAAATGGGGAAAATAAGGAAATATCAACCAACGTTCGAAAATTCGTCATCAATCTTTCAAATGAAGGGAATTAAATGAGAAAAACTGGACAAACCTTAATTTTTTGTAAATTTACAATCATAACTATCATTAAAATTACAAAAGAATCAAATTTTTCGACGATTGGGACGAATAGCAAGGCTTGATGAAAGACTAAAGCGCAAAATTGTGAGAGAAATTGCGAAAAATACAAACGGAAGTAGCACAAACCTGAAAGAGGACCTTAAAAATAATTATGAAATTCTTGTAGATACTAATATAATTCACCATTGCTTAAAGAAAGTTGGATTATAGACGTGTATAGCCAGAAAAGTACCATACATAAGTACATAAACAAAACTAAACGATATACATATGATCTGGAGTACAAACACGTCCGTCTTAACAAATCTAAGTTTTGGGAAAGAGTTATTTTTACGGATGAGCGTAAATTCAACCTATTTCGAAACGACGGACGACCAAAAACATGGATAAAATGTAATATTGACTTGGATAATAAAACGTATGCAGTGCTGTCAAACATGGTTGGGACTCCGTAATGGTGTTGGAGCGCATAAGTACTGATGGGGTTGGAGAATTAAAATTTTTTGATGGAATTATGGATCGTCGTGGTAATTTAGATATTTAAAAATATATATATTTCTTTTACAGAACGTGAACAAATTGCACCTTAAAAATAAATATATATTTATGCATGATAATGACCCCAAGAATAACTTAAGGCTGGTTAAGGAATGACTTCTTTATAAAATAAAACCGAAGCTTCCACATCTTCCACAGTCTCCAGATTTAAATCTGATCGAATATTTATGGGCTTCCATGAAGTAGAGGCGTCAAAATAGCAGCCATAGTCTCTTATCTCAAATAATTACAATTTTAAAGCAAAAATGGGAAAATGTATCGGCGAAAACAACTAAAGATCTGGTTTTTTCGATACCTAATGGCTTAGAGAAGCTTTTGATCAAAAATCGGACACACAAACTTTTAAACTTTTAAAAAAATGAGACATTTTTAGATTTAATTGAACTGTAGTGAATTTTAATCAGAAATAATTTCTTAATCAGGCTTGAGTTCATTAATTTCAATTCTTATTGAATGAAATATTTTTATTAATTAATGTGAGTATCTAAAGAAGAGAAGAAAAATTAAACTAGACTTTATTAGCTGGGGAAATACCGATATTTTTCTGTGCAGCCACGCACTTCATCAGCACCCATGTCTATCTACTGGGGTAGAGATTGTTATTAACATCAGCTATTTAACTTAAATTTCTATAAAATGGAATATGAGAATTGATTGTGCATACAATTATTGATTTACCTTTGGCAAACACATATGTAAGTATCACTATTCATTTTCTGTTTTTCCATTTTCTATTTAGGTTAGCACGAAGTTATATCACTCTACCTATGTATGTTTAACTATTCTTACTTATGTATCTTTTACGATCGACACATTAATTATTTTTACTTATTCGATTCACCATCGGTACATACATATAAGTATTATTGTAGTGGCTTTATGTTACTTTGTTTTTGCTTTCTACAGTTGACTTCGCTTTTCAGCATTCTGAAGCAGTGATAGCCAAGTGAACAGTGATCGCTAAGTGAACATATTTTTGTCACGTGCCCATGATGAATTAAATGAGAAATTTTTAGATTTAATTGAACTGTAGTGAATTTTAATCAGAAATAATTTCTTAATCAGGCTTGAGTTCAGTAATTTCAATTCTTATTGAATGAAATATTTTTATTAATTAATGTGAGTATCTAAAGAAGAGAAGAAAAATTAAACTAGACTTTATTAGCTGGGGGAAATACCGATATTTTTCTGTGCAGCCACGCACTTCATCAGCACCCATGTCTATCTACTGGGGTAGAGATTATTATTAACATCAGCTATTTAACTTAAATTTCTATGAAATAGAATATGAGAATTGATTGTGTATACAATTATTGATTTACCTTTGGCAAACACATATGTAAGTATCACTATTCATTTTCTGTTTTTCCATTTTCTATTTAGGTTAGCACGAAGTTATATCACTCTACCTATGTATGTTTAACTATTCTTACTTATCTTTTACGATCATCACATTAATTATTATTACTTATTCACATTAATTAATAAAACTATTTCATTCAATAAGAATTGAAATTACTGATTAAGAAATTATTTCTGATTAAAATTCACTACAGTTCAATTAAATCTAAAAATTTCTCATTTAATTCATCATGGGCACGTGACAAAAATATGTTCACTTAACGATCACTGTTCACTTGGCTATCACTGCTTCAGAATGCTGAAAAGCGAAGTCAACTGTAGAAAGCAAAAACAAAGTAACATAAAGCCACTACAATAATACTTATATGTATGTATCGATGGTGAATCGAATAAGTAAAAATAATTAATGTGATGATCGTAAAAGATACATAAGTAAGAATAGTTAAACATACATAGGTAGAGTGATATAACTTCGTGCTAACCTAAATAGAAAATGGAAAAACAGAAAATGAATAGTGATACTTACAAATGTGTTTGCCAAAGGTAAATCAATAATTGTATACACAATCAATTCTCATATTCCATTTCATAGAAATTTAAGTTAAATAGCTGATGTTAATAATAATCTCTACCCCAGTAGATAGACATGGGTGCTGATGAAGTGCGTGGCTGCACAGAAAAATATCGGTATTTCCCCCAGCTAATAAAGTCTAGTTTAATTTTTCTTCTCTTCTTTAGATACTCACATTAATTAATAAAAATATTTCATTCAATAAGAATTGAAATTACTGACCTCAAGCCTGATTAAGAAATTATTTCTTTGAAAAAAATTTTACACAATATACTCAACAATACATCGTATGTACACTTTTGCAATCGGATAAAATATTGAATTTTATAATTTTTTGCTTGTTTAATATTGTTTAGTGAAATCAAATGTGGTATTTTTATTTAATTTAAATTACTTTTACTTTAAAATAAAAAAAAGTTGACAAAATTAATGATTTTCCTTTAAAAAGTACAATTTTTTAAAATATTAAGTCGTATGTAGAGTTTTGCGACTAAGTGTACATACATAAATAAGAAGTTTAGTGTATGCAATAAGAAGAAAACCTTGAAAACATAATTTCTGTTGATCGTTTAAGTGTGTGTGAAAAAGCAAGACTGACAAACGTATGTGTGTAAGTTGTATTTACTTTTTATATAAACATTTTTTTGTACACGTACGTGTAAATAAGGACGTAAGCCGTTAAAAAATATAGCACATAATATATAGAAGAAAATATAAGAGCGAAACAATGAGTGCTTTAGGCGACTTCCAAGAAATAGAAAACAACATCACAACAGCAAAAAGAATAACGATTGTTGCTCTACATAAGCTCATACAGTCAAATCCCGATAATTCGTAATCGCAAGGGACCGGCCATTTCTTACGAATTATGTATAAGGGTTTTCGATTTAGCGGGAGTTCGATTTAACGGGATTAAAATAAAATAAATACGAATTAACGGGGTTTTTCAATTTATTTACTAAATTTGTTGTTTTTGTAACACCGACAGAGTTTTATGCGTGCGCTTTGACATTTTTCTTTATTATTCATGTAAAAAACTGATCTTAAAAAAATAAACACACACACACAAGCAAAAGCAAAAACCAACCCAAAAAAATAGCTTTAATGATCAAACAGAATAAGTCCGCAACTTCAGGAAAAATCGCTGTCAAATTAACAAAGCCCATAATAAAATCTACGGCAGTAACTTCAAATGCTCTCTAAGTTTTGTTTTATTTTCTTTTGTGCTTATTTTTCTTTGTAGTTTTGTTCACAAAATGTATGAAATTTATTGAAAGTATGGTAACATGTTTGAGAGAATATTTATTTATATGTGTGAGCATAAGAAAAAACGCTCTCAAAATAAAATAGATTCTATCTATCGACTGCTTTCTGAGGCTAGTTTTTTGTGTCATTTTGTATGGAAAATGTGTTTATGCCGCAATTCTGTTTGATCATTTAAACAAAAAATCATTCTTTCCATGTTTCTGTTGTTTTTATTACGAATTATAAGTGGTAGTTAGCAAAAAATTACGATTTATAAGAGGTAAAGGAGATTTTATTTGAAAAAAAAATTACGAATTATCGAGGGGACCAAAATGTATGGAAATTTTACGAATTAACGCGATTTTTTCAAGGGACCGACAGTTTATTACGAATTATCGGGAATTACGATTTATCGGGGTACGAATTATCGAGATTTGACTGTATTAGAAGATGAAGGTGATCGACGCAACCGCCAACGTTTACGACGATTTGCTGGGTTTGAATTTACCGAAGACGACGACGCTTATAAAAAGAGACAAAAATATGATGCAGACAACCTCAGCGACGCAGATTTGGTAGCAGTATGTAACGTACAGTGAACAAAGAAAAAACTTGTACAGCAAACGCTCCGCTCTTCTAATCAAAATATCTCTGTTGCTTTGTAAGATTTTAAGATAAAACCAAAAGCAGTTTCGAGACAAATTAATAAGCTTTCTATAGAAATCTTTAATTTTATTAAGAAATTTATTTTAATACTAAAAAAATAACTTAACATAAAATAACACTATTTTCAAGAGCCAAAAAAAACTTGTACACTAACTCTTCTTTCAGGAAGGAGCTATGAAATAAGGAATACACTAAAAATTAGTACTAAATGTGGCCACGTCTAGCATCTAATAGATTATTTTCATAGAATGAACTGGGTTTTTGGTAATTTTGGGAGCTATATGGTCCAATATGCCCTGGAGAGCACTTTTGAATTAATTTTTACACATAATCTACAGCTTGCGTAATTTTTTGTTCACATACGCCCACAGAATTTCATTTGTACTAAGGCCAAGGATCTAGGGAGGATGTGCCTGCAGTTTTTTTCCATTGAATGGAAGCCATTCTCTTATTATTGAAGACGAATGTTTCGGGTATTTAACTCTAACTAATCAATAGTCTCCACTTATATTTAATTTGGCAGCTAACTGTGCTAAATTATCTCTTAGTATTTTTAAATAATTCATTTTATTTATTGTACGTTCTATAAAAACCGGATTTCATACACCACTCGATCCCATTGAGCCCCATACCATCATATTACACCCGCCATGCTTCACCGTGTTATTCGGGTTATTATTGTTAAGGCTGGAGCTTTTCTTTGCCACGCAAAGAAAGATTATATTAATCACTATGATGACTTTTGGGACACTGCTGAATCCAAATTTAATATATTTGGATGTTATCGTTGTAGATTTTTGTGGCGAAGAGGAATTCCAGCATTAGTGATAAAAACCTGAATAACACGGTGAAGCATGGGGGGTGTAATATGATGGTATGGGGCCCAATGGGATCGAGTGGTGTATGAAATCCGCTTTTTATAGAACGTACAATAAATAAAATGAATTATTTAAAAATACTAAGAGATAATTTAGCACAGTTAGCTGCCAAATTTAATGTAAGTGGAGACTAGTGATTAGTTAGAGTTAAATACCCGAAACATTCGTCTTCAATAATAAGAGAATGGCTTCCATTCAATGGAAAAAAATTGCAGGCACATCCTTTCTAGATCCTTGGCTTTAGTACAAATGAAATTCTGTGGGCGTATGTGAACAAAAAATTACGCGAGCTGTAGATTATGTGTAAGAATTAACTCAAAAGTGCTCTCCAGGGCATATTGGACCATATAGCTCCCAAAATTACCAAAAACCCAGTTCATTCTATGAAAATAATCTATTAGATGCTAGACGTGGCCACATTTAGTACTAATTTTTAGTGTATTCCTTATTTCATAGCTCCTTCCTGAAAGAAGAGTTAGTGTACAAGTTTTTTTTTGGCTCTTGAAAATAGTGTTATTTTATGTTAGGTTATTTTTTTAGTATTAAAATAAATTTCTTAATAAAATTAAAGATTTCTATAGAAAACTTATTAATTTGTCTTGAAACTGCTTTTGGTTTTATCTTAAAATCTTACAAAGCAACAGAGATATTTTGATTAGAAGAGTGGAGCGTTTGCTGTACAAGTTTTTTCTTTGTTCACTGTATTAGGCATCAGCTACAATAACGACGATTTGTATCAACACATATTTTCTAACTTGAAGAAGGGACAATTGCTGTGTTGTGAAGATAAGGAAGACGACGATAATGACGATGATAATGATGACGATAATGACGATGAGCATGAGGATGATACTAACGACGACAACGATGCGACAATTGTAAGAAACAATGAATGTACCACTACTAAGAAAGATTATCATTCTGAACAGAACGACGGGCGCAGTGGCAGCAAAGTAGCGTATATAAAAGACAAATGTAAGCAGCAGTACGAGGAAGAAACAAATAAAATTGAAAATACTACTTTTTCGAGCATGCAACGTTTTTCAATGAATTTTCGTGATATTGAGGAATCAATTAGAATTTTTGACGGTAATGGAAATCTTCCGGTAAGTGTATGGATTCAAGAATTTGAAGAAACTGCAGCAATCATGGGTTGGGTTGAGTTCCAAAAATATATTTTTGCCAAGAGATCTTTGAAGGGGCTCGCTAAATTATTTATATCTGGAGAGAGAGGCATTAATACATGGTCAAAGTTGAAGATGGCTTTGTTCGACGAATTTGAAACAGCAACGAATAGCGCACAATTGCATAAGATGTTGACAGAAAGAAAAATGACGAAAGACGAAAGTTATCAAGAATATTTCTTGAAAATGAAAGAACTCGCTTCACGTGAATATATTGAGGATGACGCTTTAATGCAGTATGTTATAGATGGCATACGTGATCTGACAGTTAATAAGTCCATTTTGTATGGCGCTGTAAATTTAAAAGAGTTCAAAGATAAATTGAAATGCTACGAAAGTATGCAAGAAAAATTGAAAATTAAAAATGACAGTAATTTTAAATCGATGCAGCCAGTAAAAACCCAAATGCCAAAAGAGAAAAGAGAGTTATGTTATAATTGCGGAGAAAAGGGGCACACTTCGCGATACTGCAATAATAAGGAAAAGGGCGCAGTATTTTAATTGCAATAATTTCGGTCATATTTCCAAACAGTGTCCTCTTAAACAGAGTAAAGCTAATGTAAGACATCTGATAGTTGATGATATTATGAAGAAAATAATTAAATTCTCCGACCACCAGTGGATAGTTTTTTTTTATTCAGGCAGTAAGTATAATGTGATAAGCGAGAAAGTGTATAACTTCTTGGGTAAGCCTAAACTTAAAAGATCAGACTTCTATTTAATCGGATTTGGCAGTAAGGCTAATAAAGTTAAACCTTTTGGTAATTTCATACACGAGGTCGAAATAGAAACCGAAAAATACAACCTTAACTTTCATGTTGTACCACATACCTCGGTTGACGTGGATGTTATACTCGGAAAAGAATTTTGCATGCAGGCAAATGTGACGATTACACCAGAAAGCATTACGTTTTGTAAAATTGAGAAAGAAAGCAACGAAGAAGAACGTAATATAATGTTAATTGATACTGTAGAGAAGTTTCCTACTGATTTTGTTGATATCGAAGGAACAGTAACCACTGAAACAAAACAAAAAGTCTTAGATCTAGTGCAAAGTTACGTGCCACCAAATAAATGTCGAACCACGAATGTAGAAATGAATATTATCCTTAAGGACGACACGCCAATATTTTCGAGACCTCGTCGTTTACCCATTACCGAACGCAAGGCAGTTGATGACCAAATCGATGAATGGGTAAAAGATGGTATCGTAGAGCACTCAGAATCCGAATTCAGTAGCGCGATTGTTATGGTGAAGAAACGAGATGGCACCCTAAGATTATGCGTTGATTATCGTAGAATCAATAAGGTCATATTGAAGGATAGATATCCATTACCTTTGATAGAGGATCAATTAGATCGGCTCCAAGGCGCTAGAATATTTAGTACACTCGATTTGAAAAATGGATTTTTCCATGTCGACGTAGCTCCACAAAGTCGAAAGTACACATCGTTTGTGACACATAGCGGTCAGTATCAATTTTGTAAAGTGCCGTTTGGTCTTTCAAATTCACCAGCCGTTTTCCGTGACTTGACAAGAGGCATCGCGCTTCCATACGTAGATGATGTTATCATACCCAGTAGAGATGAAGATGAAGCTTTCAAAAACCTTGAGGAGGTAATAAACGTTTGTAGAGATTACGGGCTCGAGCTAAATTTCAAAAAATGTTCTTTCCTGAAGAGAAGAGTCGAGTTCCTTGGACATATTATAGAAAATGACAAAGTATATCCTTCGTCATCTAAGGTGGATACCGTAATGAAATTTCCCGTGCCATCTAATTTACGACAGCTACAAAGTTTTCTGGGACTTGCAGGGTATTTTCGAAAATTCATCCCTCAATTCTCTATAATAGCTAAACCACTTAGCGATTTAACAAAATCCCATGTAAAATTTGAAATGAACGACCAACAAATTGTGGCTTTTAACACTTTAAAGCAAACTCTGAGTGATGCACCAGTGCTGAGCATTTTTAATCAAAGATATGAAACTGAGGTACATACGGATGCGTCCGGGGATTGTTATGGGGCCATTCTACTTCAAAAATCACCTGACGATGAAAGTTTTCATCCCGTTTACTATATGAGTAAAAAGACAAAGAAATACACGAGTTACGAATTGGAGATACTCGCAGTAGTAGAAGGATTGAAAAAATTTCGCGTGTACTTGCTTGGCCTACATTTCAAAATCATCTCAGACTGCAACGCCTTCACAAAAACAATGGAGAAAAAAGATTTGTGTACCAGAGTGGCTCGGTGGCTTTTACTTTTGCAGGAGTTCGACTATGAGGTGGAACACCGTGCTGGCACAAAAATGCGACACGTCGATTCCCTCAGTAGACACCCGATTATGACCATATATGAAGATAACACCCTGATAAGACTTAAAAATGCCCAAAGACTTGATGATGAACTAAGTACCATAATAAGTATACTTCAAGAAAAAGATTCTCACGATTGCTATTTTATGAAAGGCACATGAGAAAGGTCATTTCGCACTTAAAAAGACGAACGAGTTAAATCGACGAAGTTATTATATACCGAAGCTAGATGACAAGATTCGATTTCACATTGCAAATTGCGTGCAGTGTATAATCAGCAATAGAAAACAGGGGAAGCAGGAAGGTGAATTACACCCCATCCGTAAGTACGACGAACCACTTCATACATACCACGTCGATCATCTTGGTCCGTTAGAATCAACGAGTAAAAAATATAAGCATATTTTTGCAGTTATCGATGCTTTCACAAAGTTTTGTTGGTTGTATCCGACCCGCTCAACAGCTGCAAGTGAAGTCATTACACGCTTAAAATCTCAGTGTAATTTTCGGAAATCCTTTTCAAATTATATCTGACAGGGGTTCAGCTTTTACCTCCGAAGATTTTGTGAAGTATTGCCAAGATGAGGGTATAAATCATTCATTGATAACAACTGGGTTACCAAGAGCGAATGGTCAAATGGCTCAATTCCATTATCATTTCCGTTTTGTCAAAACTTTCCGCCGAAAATCCATCAAAGTGGTACAAATATGTCAACGATGTGCAACAGGCTGTAAATTCGACATACTCACGAAGTATAATTACGACTCCTTTCGAATTGATGGTTGGCGTGAAGATGCAAAAAGTTCGGGCAATTCAACATTTAGTAAATAGATGATAATTTTACTTAGGTATAGTGGCGAAAACAACAAGTGAGAAATTTTGGGTTTAAGATAACAAAACCAAATTATTTAGCAACACAAAATTCTGTGTAAAAACACGAAAATTCAAAGAACAGGAAAAAACATTATGCATACATACATACATATGTATGTGCTTGTAGTTCTTGGTCATAGTAGGAAAAATTACTAAAAGGGTTAGAACTTAAAATTAAGTAATTTGTTTTTCTAAAAAAGAATAAAAAATTAAATTCTCGGTAGTATTTATGTAGTATGATTTTTCAATTATTTTTTGAAACACGATTTTTGTAGTTTGTAGGCGAACTGTATAGAAAAGCAAAGGGGGTAGAAAAAAAATCACATTTTCCGTTCTCAGAGTTTTTTTTTTCAAATTTTCTTTACAAATATTTTAATTTTTGGTATGTTGCTTTATTTTATTTTTTCATTGAATGTGACAACAGCTTTTTTTTAATAGAAAACAGTGTTACCTGTAGGTATTTTTGTCGCTAATATAGGAGTATAGGGAATATCGGACAAATATTTTATTTTGGTCAAAATGTAGGTATTTTGTATTCTCATATTGCATTTTTTGTGCACAAATGTAAAAATAACTATACGCAAAATATATTTTTGCTCCGTTTAAAAATTTGTTTTTGCTAATTATTTTGGTGTCGCAGTGCCTGTATTTGGATAGGATCTTCCCTCTATTCTTCTAATGGCAAGCACCCCAGGAAATAGGAAATGAGCATCTATTAAACAATGATTTAATAATTAAGGATATTACTTACAACTATTTAACTTAAATCTTAATAAACTCCATGATTGGAGAAAACCCAAATATAGATATGTGTTATATTTGTATTATAAGATAATTTCTGAAAAACTGTAGAAAAGTATGCATTAATTTCAAAGGCACTTTGAATAATTTAATACAAAAGAATTACATACATATATACATACATATGTCAAGTTTTAAGTTACCTACTGTAGCTCCAAATATTCAGAAGAAATAATTTTGGTTTACAAAAGGTTTACAAAACAAATTTTTTAACATGTAGGGAAAAAAACGAATTTTTTTTAAATCTAATGGCAATACTGATACAATTTTTGGAAGAAAAAAAATTAAAACTAGAAACATGGGAAAAATCATCGTATGAATGTAAAATGTTTTTGGAAGCAACTTTTAAAGAGAATCAAAAATAAAACAAGATTTTTAAATCCTCGTATGAATTGGGTTTAAGAAAAAAATTTTGATGAATTAAATTTGAATCATAAAAAAAACAAACAAAAATTTTGCTAAAAGTTTGGTAATTGCGACGAAAAAAACACACTGTAAAAGTAATCGAAGCCAATAAAAACAAAAATAAACAAAAAAAAAAATAAATAAAACAAAAAAAAAATACATAGCGAGCAAAATATTAAGAAAAGAAAGTAATTAAAAAGGGTTTGTCAATATGATGTACATTTGTACAAATATAATAAGTAAGCTTTAATAATAATAATAATTTTTATATCATTGATTTTGTTATATACATATTTTCTTTAAATTTGATCAGGAAATAACTTTGTAATATAGTTTAATTGGCCTGTATTGGCTTTTATATTACAATGAAATAAATAAATAAATAAATAAATAAATAATAACGAGTGTAATAATACTCGTAAATTGTAAAGTCAAGTAAAAGAATCAGAAATTGATGTAAGCACATAGAGAGCGAAACAGATTCACTGGTTCTCAGACAGGAAAATCAGCAACGTTGGAAGGCCTTTCATCTGCAAGTGAGCAATCAAGTAAGTGATCTATATATGTGACGCGCAAAATAGAAAGGGACCTAAGGGTAAAAACCGGTTTTGTTCAGGAGAGCCATTTTAAAGATTTAACGTGTATGTATCTTTGGTGTACCATCACTGAGCGTGTTGGTATTGGTCTCATTTCGAAGCGACACATCTCATGACGTCAGGAACGTGTTGGTCAACCTTGAAAACGCGCGTAGGTCGTCCATACCTAACCTGACCAGACATCCCGCTTTAGGCGGGATTATCCCGCTTTTCTGAGGTTGATCCCGCCTTGAATTTTTATCCCGCTTTATCCCGCTTTTTAGAGTTTTGAAATTTCTTATCTCTTAAAATATTTTTATTAATATGTAACTGATAAAAATTTATTCCAAATATTTTTTAGTGTAGTTATTGTTTATTTTTTTTTTGGATCTGGCAGCTCCTCAAATGAAAAAAATAAAAATACAAACGTACACACTCAAAGATCCTTTTGTTACAGTGCTTTATATGTGCAGACATTCTGCTGCTTTAGGAATTCATTACCAAGAGGGCTTATTAGGAGAATAACAACTGAAATTCACCAAACTGTCAATAATAAAATAAAAAGTTCTTGCTTATTTTTTTATAAAGAGTTTGACACATTGGTGTAGTCAGTTGATGATAATATGGACTAACAAGGCCACTTGCTATCATTCGCCTTAAGTTTTTGTACATTGTTTTGTATAAAAATCGTATTTTGTTTTGTAAATGAAGTCAAAAAATCTTTAATTTTATTTATTTTACGTTACTAAATAAAAATTTTTGTTAATAAAAACTTTTGTTTATTTAAAATCGATTCTTTTGAGTTAAAAACTGTGTTTCCTAAGTACATACGAAACTTTTTATGTGCGTATTACACATCCCGCTTTCAAATAGTTGTTTATTTAAAAATCCCGCTTTTTTGCCGCATTTTCGTCAAAATCCCGCTTTTTGAACGATCGTGTCCCGCTTTTTGTAAAAAGCTTCTGGTCACGTTATCCATACCTCTTGTTTCGTGTAGTTGGTTCTTACTGTTTTCTACCTAGCGCGCTGTTTCCATGAGCTTGATATCAATTTTGCTCGCGTTTTTTCGAATCCAGGTTTATTTTCTGAAATTATCAATTGTGAATTATAATAAATACTCATTTATAATTATGAGGGAACACTTTTGGGGCATGGGATCGGTCTCATTCGATGCTCAGATGTTGTCCACATCAACAAAAAAAAAAGTGAAAATTGATTTTGTTTACCCTTAGGTCCCTTTCTATATTTCTCGTTTTTTAATTACTCCTGAAAATTTACAATACTTTTATATTTTGCACCACAATTTAAATTTTATTAAAAAAAATACGTATTTGACAAGGTTTGAACATATATGTATGTTGTTTGATTTTTTATTTCAAAATATTTTCAAACTTTAATATTACTTGAAAAAATGCTTGAATTAAACTTTGTTTCCAATTAAATTTCAATTGCTTGAATTTTAATGTTTTGAGTGCTTATTGGGATGTGATCAAATTTTGATTTATTGAAAATAGAGGGAAAATATGCAAAGACCCGCAGAAAGGTGATTTAATGATTTAATACTACCAGAAAATTACTCAAAAATTAATCAGCAAATCGTATCATAAATGATTCCTTGGTATGATTCATCTGTAGGGTACCATTTTCTCACAATGAGATTATCATTTATGATCGAAAAATCAGCTCATATGCGGTTATTTTTCCCGTCAAGCTGATTCGGAGAAGATTCGATTATGATACAAAATGCTAGCTGGGAAAGCACACAACCAGTAAAAAAGTAAAGCAAAACGTTGAAGACATTTAGTTCATAGCGTCTGTGTAAGTTCATTTTGTGTCTTAGTTCTTAGTTCAAAAATTGAACTAGAGAGCGTAAAACAATTGAACTAAGTCACTTAGTTCAAAGTACTGAGTCGTTCATTTGAACTAGTTCGTTCATGAACTACACAAGACTATCACTGATAAAGCGACGAATGAAATTGTGCACGCATGTATGAATTTTTTCCTGGTTTTTTGCTTAGTTTTTTTGAACACACGGAACGAAATTAAAGTTCAAATTTAATCAATTTCTGCAGCAAAAAAAAATGAAAAATAATTATGGAAGCAAAGAAATAGTTTGTGTTAAAAAATGCCTTTGGCAATATGCAATGTATTTTATGCTATGAAACAGTGAAAAATAATAGGAAATATAGTATAAAAATTTATTCGCAGCGCTGCGATTTTTTTACTTTTTACTTAAATTTTTATTAAACTGCTTATTTACAAAAAAAAAATTCGAACAATTAATAACAATAGCATGTACTTCAAATTACAAAACTTTTCTTCAAGTGAAACTTTATTTTACTCTCATTTTTCTCACCAATACATACAGTGAACAAAGAAAAAACTTGTACAGCAAACGCTCCGCTCTTCTAATCAAAATATCTCTGTTGCTTTGTAAGATTTTAAGATAAAACCAAAAGCGATTTCAAGGAAAATTAATCAGCTTTCTATGAAAATCTTTAATTTTATTAACAAATTTATTTTAATGCGAAAAAAATAACCTAAAATATAATAACACTATTTTCCAGAGCAAAAAAAAAAACTTGTACACTAACTCTTCTTTCAGGAAGGAGCTATGAAATAAGGAATACACTAAAAATTAGTACTAAATGTGGCCACGTCTAGCATCTAATAGATTATTTTCATAGAATGAACTGGGTTTTTGGTAATTTTGGGAGCTATATGGTCCAATATGCCCTGGAGAGCACTTTTGAATTAATTTTTACACATAATCTACAGCTTGCGTAATTTTTTGTTCACATACGCCCACAGAATTTCATTTGTATTAAGGCCAAGGATCTAGGGAGGATGTGCCTGCAATTTTTTTCCGTTGAATGGAAGCCATTCTCTTATTATTGAAGACGAATGTTTCGGGTATTTAACTCTAACTAATCAATAGTCTCCATTTACATTTAATTTGGCAGCTAAATGTGCTAAATTATCTTTTAGTATTTTTAAATAATCCCTTTTATTTATTGTACGTTCTATAAAAACCGGATTTCATACACCACTCGATCCCATTGAGCCCCATACCATCATATTACACCCCCCATGCTTCACCGTGTTATTCAGGTTTTTATCACTAATGCTGGAATTCCTCTTCGCCACAAAAATCTACAACGATAACATCCAAATATTAAATTTGGATTCAGCAGTGTCCCAAAAGTCATCATAGTGATTAATATAATCTTTCTTTGCGTGGCAAAGAAAAGCTCCAGCCTTAACGATAATAACCTGAATAACACGGTGAAGCATGGCGGGTGTAATATGATGGTATGGGGCTCAATGGGATCGAGTGGTGTATGAAATCCGGTTTTTATAGAACGTACAATAAATAAAATGAATTATTTAAAAATACTAAGAGATAATTTAGCACAGTTAGCTGCCAAATTAAATGTAAGTGGAGACTATTGATTAGTTAGAGTTAAATACCCGAAACATTCGTCTTCAATAATAAGAGAATGGCTTCCATTCAATGGAAAAAAATTGCAGGCACATCCTCCCTAGATCCTTGGCCTTAGTACAAATGAAATTCTGTGGGCGTATGTGAACAAAAAATTACGCAAGCTGTAGATTATGTGTAAAAATTAATTCAAAAGTGCTCTCCAGGGCATATTGGACCATATAGCTCCCAAAATTACCAAAAACCCAGTTCATTCTATGAAAATAATCTATTAGATGCTAGACGTGGCCACATTTAGTACTAATTTTTAGTGTATTCCTTATTTCATAGCTCCTTCCTGAAAGAAGAGTTAGTGTACAAGTTTTTTTTTTTTGCTTTGGAAAATAGTGTCATTATATTTTAGGTTATTTTTTTCGCATTAAAATAAATTTGTTAATAAAATTAAAGATTTTCATAGAAAGCTGATTAATTTTCCTTGAAATCGCTTTTGGTTTTATCTTAAAATCTTACAAAGCAACAGAGATATTTTGATTAGAAGAGCAGAGCGTTTGCTGTACAAGTTTTTTCTTTGTTCACTGTATATATTTTATCATGGTACAATTGTATTTTTTATGGTACATTTTTGACCTCGTTGGTACCGTGGTACTACCGCGAGTAACTTGGTACAATTTAAAAATGCCAATGTGTCACTATATGGTAACATTAATTTTGCCTATTTTATCTTTAATTTTTTTGTGTGTGTTTTGTTTTAGACGGTCAGCTTCCCTGTTTTTGTTGCAATGCTGTTGTCAAGGCAAATTCATGTACCAGGTGGTGTCAAGTCTGCAACAAAAAAATCTTTCTAGTAATTTAACTGTACCTGTTAACTTGACAGCACCTCGTACATGAACTCACCTTAGCTGTTATATTTATTTTTTATTTTTGTTAACTACATATATACTTAGGGCCGTATGCAAAAAAATATTTTACTTGAGCTTTAAAGTTAATAGTAGTTACCAAGCACTTTAAGGCTAACATTGCTTTGTTAAGAAATTGTATGCAAAAAACAACTTTAATTATTTTGTAATTTAATAATAAATACTGGTAACACCACCGTGTTCAACAACCACTTCACGGCTTATGATGTACAACATCGACTACAAATTAATTCGAGTATTCAAATAATTTTTTATTTTATTAAATAAATTTTTATTATCTTGAAGTAAAGCAACCTAATTTAAAAAGTATGAGCTTCTGACATGGAAGGAAAACAGATAAACATTTTTATGAAGTAAAAGTAAAAATAATATGATGAACAAAGAAAAATTATGGCAATATATTTTATTCGAATGAAATGAGTATTTGAATATCCAGATTTTTTCCATTCGTTTAGACTGTATGTACATCACTAAAACATTTTTGTATAATTGAATTTATTTTAATATTTTTTTTATGGATTTTGCTATGTATTTCGAATCAGTTGGATAATTTGGTGATGTTTTCCATATTATAACAGAAATAATAAATTTAAGATAAGAGCTAACACTTCTAGCTTCATTTTTAGAAGTATCATGAATCAATATGTGCTATATTAACAAAAATATTTGATGAACAAAATACACATTTTGGAAATATCAACTTAAAGGACCCTTAACAAACGTAGGTGCCTACTTTAGATTTTTGATATAATAATTTTTTTAGAATACAGCTTTACTTAACATTGCTTGGCAAAGCTTTGTTAACTTTTTTTGCATACGACCCTTATACTTCAATAGTGTGTTTTAGGTTTTATCGCTCATTTTTTATGCGCATAACTTAGATTTTATAGTGCATGAAAATAAGAGGCCTGTTAATAAGCAAAATTTGTAAAATAACCGATCTCTAACAAGTCTAATCTACGAATGAACCCTTATGAATGTAATATTTAATATTTTTTATGTTATTTTTTATACTGAATTTTTATACACATTTTTGTTAAGTTTCCGTTGTTATTAATAAATATTAAAAAAAAATGGTACCGTCATGGTCCAAAAAGTATGTACATTTTGTTTTCACAGTTGGTACAAAATCCTAGAAGTGATTTTCTTTCCCTGCGGGACACTGAATTAAACCAATTCAAGCTGAGAGTTGTTCGTAAAAAATATTTTCTCTCTCTCAAGAAAAGAGACGACAAACTACATATAAAAAACTTTTGTCCGTACAAAAATTTTGTTCAGAAACAATGGGTGAATTCAGCTGTAGTTGTAAATATTAGGACTAACACCTAGTTGAACGGAACAACTAGCTGTTTTGGAAAGCCACTAAACCTTCATCATCAGAGTTCATTTGTTTGGTCCACTGTGTGGTGTCAGTTGATGTAGATTTCTGCTTTATATACTCAGCCATCATTAAATGGAATATGTGAGTTGTATCACATGTAATTTGGCTTACAAAGCGATACGAACTTTATCGTGTTCGAATCATAAATATAGAAAGAAAACTTTTCATTTTAAAGAACAACAAGTAAGAGTGCTATATTCGGCTGTGCCGAATCTTATATACCCTTTACCAACGTACGTACATATATACAGTATACAGATTCATCCATACATACATATTTGTTTTACGAAAAAATTTATAATTTTTTTCTCTAAAGCAATTAATAGTGAGTGACCTTTCAGTATTTTTCGATTAAAGAATTTGATTCAATTATTTTATTTTCGATTTTAGCAATAGTTGAATATTTCACTCTACACTCTGTAGTTAAGATATATTTTACATTCACTCTTATTTCAGTCAACATCGACGTCACGTTAATACAATACCAAAAAATTGGGGCTTGTTTACTTGCTCTCGAAATTTTCAAAAACCGTGCTGCTATTTAATAACTCTAAAATAGTCTTGGTATTGCACCTCCATACCAAGTGAACTAACTTGTTTTATATTTTCCCGTATTTAATAATGATTGACGTTGCAAATTTGCTTAGTGTCTTAATTTAAAGTTCCCATTGCAAACGCTATACATCGTGGTATTATGTAAATGTTTTATTCCTACAGGATTTTTTTGAAATTTGTTCAGCAGAAAAATGAAACGGAACATGTCCTTTAATTTATCTTTAGCGATAAATTTTATTTTTTCTCCATTTACTAAAAAATTAATAGTTATTGTGCTGAGAGCACAATAAGCACAAACCTTCGTTTATATTTCAATTAGATATACATAAAAAATTAAACATGTATAAAATATTTTGAGTAATGATTTTCCTAAAACATGAAATACGTTTAAATGGAAAATATATATTTTTGGTTATTTTTTTTACCGAAACTTTTTTCAATCTCCGACCCTGGAACCACATTTCTGAGTTTTCTGTTTCTTAATACTAATTTATTTCTTTCTAAATTATAGAATATATTTAATTACCAAAGAAATAATTAGTTTTATATACCAGAAAAAGTTTAAGTTTTCCAGCTCTGGAGCTATGTCTTTTATTTTTCTAATTTCTATGCCAAACTATTTCATTCTAAGTATGTAATTAAGTATGTAAAAACTAACTTGACCTAGTTACTTTTGTAAAAAAAACAATAAATTTACCAACCCTGGAATCAACCTTTTAAATTTTTCTGATTTAAAAAATTAATAAAGTGTGATAAGTGAACAAAGAAATAAAAAAAAAATAATTTTATACTTTAATATAAAAAAAAATCAGTTTCCATCTTTGGAGCTGTAATTTTCATTTTTAAAATTTTATACGCCAAACTTTTCATTCAGAAGCATAAAATATATTCAATTTATAAAGGAAAAGAAAAAAATTTTTCATTTCATTTATTCATTCAAAATAGAAAAACCTAGCCTAATGGCCATAATCGGTTTCACTTATACTACTACAAAGATCTACATCAATTATCACTAAAGTGTAATATGTATATAAAAAATAAAACAATAACAATATTATGTAATAAATAATTTGTAACAATATTAAAATCTATATAAAATAATAAATTTAAAAATATTTAGTATCGAATAAAATAGAAAACATTATAAATAATAAGAAATTTAAAATTCAACAGAATATTAAACTATAAGTTTACTAATATTGAGACCTGATACTCAACGTAGTGAAACACTACAAGGAAGAGCTACTCAGTCGTATCTCCTGAAATAGTTTCCTCTTGTATGTGTTAACAGAACAGTTAAATGCCCTTAAAACAACCGGCAATTCGTTATAATCCCTTGCTACTCTTACGTAAAATGATCGCTCTAATAAGGTTGTTAGCCTAGGAATCCTCAATTGTCTATTTCTATGCGACCTACCAAACTCGAAGAACTCTGTTAAGTACAAAGGCACTTGTAATTTAATAACTTTGTAAAAGTGTAGTAGGTTCCTATACTTAAGAAAATCAGCAAAACACAATCCTAAGAATTTACGCACATAAGGTGATACATGTTGTCGCAATCTAAGGGAATAGAGATATCTAATAACTCTATTTAATGTTAATTTAACTTTTCTGAGTACATACCCATATGTTCCAGAATACACTTCTAAAGTATATAATAACAATGGCATAATCGTTGCATGTACAATCTGCTTCTTAATGTAAAAAGGTAATACTAAGTCCAAACTGTATAACCGGCGTAATAAAAAGTTAACCTTCGATACTACCGAATTAATGTGACTTTCAAAATTCAACTTTACATCGATAATGAGGCCCAGGCATCTAATTTTATCAACAAATTCAATGGAAACACCGTTCAACACAATAGTGTAATTATCACTTCTACAATCACCAAATAACATAGCCTTAGTCTTACAAGGATTAACCGAAAGTTCATTATCAGTCATCCATCCGTAAAGTAAACCAACAGTATAGTCTATCATATTCTGTAAAACATCAAGAAATTCCGAGTTACCCTTGAACAATAGTTGCATGTCATCTGCAAATGAAAATGGCTGACATATATTGTTGGATAAAATCCCAAACAAGTCGTTGACAAACACTATGAACAGCAAAGGTCCCAAAACAGACCCTTGTGGCACACCACTATATACAGGAAGCATATTTGAACTGAAGCCTTTACTGCTAACATACTGCTTTCTATCTGAAAGATAAGAAAAAACCAATCTACATACCGACCTAGAAAACCCATAAAAACTAAACAATTTACTAACCAAAAGTGAGTGATTCACCCTATCAAAAGCTTTCGCCAGGTCCAAAGAAAGCAAAACACAAACACCATTTCCAGAAATACATCGCCTAATATTGTCAGTTAGACCAATCAACAATGAGGTAGTGCTCCTATTACTCCTAAATCCCGATTGACAGTCATGTAGCAAGCTATTCTCATCGATGTGTTTAATCATCTGTTTTTTAATAAGGTGTTCAACCATTTTTGACAAAATTGGCAATATAGATATTGGTCTAAAGTCATTAAGTACTCCATTATTCTTTTTAATAGGAATAATTTTAGCAACTTTCCATAACAATGGAAAACTAGATGTAATAAAAATGGTGTTAACTAAGCGTAATATGTAATTGCCAATAAGAGGCATTAATAATCTAATAAATTTGAGCGTAAAACCATCATAGCCAACTGCCCTGGAATTAATTAAGTAAAAAGACTCATGCATTTCTAATCCACTGAACGAAAAGAAAAACCATTACGAGGTATACTAGTGAAATCAACTGTGTGTGCATTAAGCAAAGATTGATTAGACGAAAAAGCATCATTCAGCAGGTTGGGATCCGTACCTTCAAAATCATCAGTATTCCTCCCAACGCCATTCTTGTTCAGTATGGACCAGATCTGCCTACTATCTCTGTTCTCAAAAAGTAAGCCATGTGCTTTTCTCTTAAACTTTCTCATAACAGATTTTACCCTATTTCTATAACAACAGAAAATTCTCCAGTTCTCAGGAGACCTATCATATAGGTAAGCTCCATAAGAAAGGTCTCTAAGTGACATTTGATGTTTAATTTCTGGAGCATTAACCCAGTTATCACCACGATTAGAAAAAACATGGCGCTTTAAAGGCACGACAGAATGAAGAAACTGCATATTCTCACTCAAAATTCTCAGCTGTTAGACCTATTTAATTTTACATAACATAAAAAGTGTAAGTTTTCCAACCCTGGAATCATAATTTAGGATTTTTCTAATTCCTTATAACAATCTAGTTCTTTAAATAAAACTTTTTAAACAAAAAATTAAACTGACTTCAAAAATAAGCACTAAAAAGCTACAAATAATATAGATCTAGTTAAATAAAAGATTTTTATATATGTTACCTACAGTGCCGTTTGAAGTTGGTCAGTTTTTTTACCAGGCATGTTCCTATGTGTTTAGTACCAGTATTACTGGCACCAACTTCAAACGGCACTGTAGGTAACATATATAAAAATCTTTTATTTAACTAGATCTATATTATTTGTAGCATTTTAATGCTTATTTTTGAAGTCGGTTTAATTTTTTTTAAGTTTTATTTGTACCTTTTTATGCATACTTTTGAGCAACAAATTTTTATTTGTAAGTATCTTTTTTTATTTAGAAATATGGTCCAGTTTCGTAAAAATCGATTAAGTAAAAACACGTCAAATATAGTAATAAATTTAATGGGGCGTGGCTACGCCCAATTTTTTGAAACAAGATTGTGTATTTTTAAGAGTTCAAAGTGTGTGCCAAGTTTCATAAATATTGGTTAAATACAAGCACATGAAATATTATACTAAAATTTAATAAGCGTGCCCCGCCCACTTTTTGTGCCTTTATTAAAGCTTAGGGTGTGTGCCAAGTTTCGTAAAAATCGGTGAATAGAACCCTGTGAAATATAATATAAAATTTTAATGGGCGTGATCCCGCCCATTTTTTAAAAGAAGGTTGTGTCTCTTTTAGAGCTCAAGGTGTGTGCTAAGTTTCGTAAAAATTGGTTAAGTAGAACCACGTGTAATGTTATAATACATTTTAATAAGCGTAGCCCCGCCCATTTTTTCAACTTAAAAATTTTGTAATTACAAGAACCAAAGACGTTTAGGTTTCGCAGCAATCAAATGAGTAGATCATTAAATCATATTAAAAAATATGTGGGCGTAACCCCGCCCACTTTTTTCAAATGGGACCAATGGGAAGCTATACCCTCTCAGACAACAAAAAATTTTTTAAATCGTTCTAAAATGCACCGAGTTATGAACCTACACACCTAAAAAAAAAATAGAGACGAATTGTTAACCTCCTTCTTTTTTTGAAGTCGGTTAAAAATACATACATAAAATATGTTAAGTGAACAAAGCAAAAACGAAATAAGAAAAAACTTTTTTCTCGTTTTGGCGATTTTTTGTCTGTTTTTGGAAGTTTTTTTCATTTTGGCGATTTTTTCTGTTTTTGGGGCTTTTTTTTCATTTTGGAAATTTTAAGCTTCTTCTTGCTTCCTTAAATAAAACGCGATCTTGTTCAATCAAAAGTCAGTTTTATAATAATTTCTTTATATCTTTACAAAAGGAAACTTAGCAACTAGCAAAGAGATAACTTAACGACTATGCTTTATTTATCCTTGTAGTGGTGCATTATGTACGCTATCCCAATGCAGACAAGCAAGAAAGAAAAGGACAAATATAGACATAGCAACCGCTTTATGTACATACATATGCATATAAACAATACTTCAGAATTGCGTACATAAGCACAAATACATATACATTAGTTTTAAATAAATACATATACCTATGCAAGAAATAAAAACGCGTGTAACGTAAAAAGACAAACATTAAGGAAATTCACTGACACTACAATCCCTGACCATTACCTACCCTACAACTCGACCATCCTGACCACGAAATCACCTGATTTCACCACCCTTTTAACCTGAAGGCCCACCAAACCATGGTCGCATATTAGATGCAGCCCAAACGCCTTTGTAAGGTGTACGTGACTGTTGGAATCCCTCCACATCCTCGATCAAATATCGATCATTTCTCAAAACCTTCGATATACGATAAGGACCTTTAAATTTCGGGATTAATTTTCGGGATACTCCAGCCGTCGAGTCGAAATTTTTCACCATTACATATTCACCATCTGAATATGATGTAGGAGCCTTTCTATGTCTGTCGACATATCTCTCATTATAATCCTGCAACTTCTTTTGTCTTTCGGCTGCCTCAAGTCTAATCGCACCGAGATCCTGTCGCTCCACGCCACTAACCCTCGCAAGACATTCCCTCAATGGATCCGATGTCTTACCACGTTGGCCAATCCCAAACAGCATCACACTCGGGTGCTGACCTATAGATTTATGCACTGTGTTGTTCAATGCATACTCAACTTTCCCAAGCAATTTGTCCCAAAAAAGGCCCTTTTCTGGATCCACTAGTTTTGCCAGCATGGGCCCAATCGACCTGTTGACCCTCTCCACCTGCCCATTCGCTTGTGGAGAGCCAGTGGCCACCAAAATGTGCTTAACATTATGTCCAGCTAAAAAATCCTTAAAGTCATTTGAAGTGAAACATGTCCCGCGGTCACTAACAATACACCTAGGTCGACTGTAAGCCCTAAAGTAATCATCCAATGCCGATATTACCTCCTTAGTGCTAGTTGTCCGTGCCGGATATAGCCTTACAAATTTAGAACAAGCATCTACTATTACCAATATGTGCTTCATTGTCCTGCCGTTATCTACCGGCCCAAAGTGATCTATGTGAATCGTGTCAAATGGATCATTCGGCTTAGGAATGCTATGCAGAAAGCCCTCACCCTTGCCACTTTTTGAAGAATACACTATACAGTCAATGCAATTGCCCACATGCCTACCAGCTTTAGCCCTAACCTTAGGAAACCAATAACTCTTAAGAATGAGGTCAGACATCTTGTCCATTCCCACGTGCCCCATCTCATTATGAAATCTGTATAAAATGTGGTCTTCCATCTCCTCAGGAACATAGAACAGTAAACCCCCCTCGGTACCCTTTCGATACAACACTCCATTCCGCATTTCGTACAGACAATGCTCCGATTTCTGAAGTTTCTGTTTCAAATCCTTCAACTTATGGTCTCTATTCTGGCATATTATTAGATTTTCCTCAAATGTATTTGACTCAACCACCAATACACCAGTACATCTACTTAGGGCATCAACATGTCTCATTCGGCTACTAGGTCGGTGCTCCAGTCCATAGTCAAAATTTTGAAGCTCCAAGGCCCATCTTGCAATTCTTGGATTTATTTCCCTCTTGTTCAGCGTCAAAGTCAGAGAATTACAATCCGTTACAATCCTAAATTTCTTACCCTGAAGGTAAATTCTAAAGCGCCTCAGTGCGTAGATTATTGCTAACGTCTCAAGTTCAAAGCTGTGGTACTTTGACTCTGTATCCGTAGTCCTCTTTGAAAAGTAAAAAATGGGGTGGAATTTACCATCGCTCTTTTTCTGCAATAAAACAGCACCGAAACCAATGGAGCTTGCATCGCAGTGGAGCTCAGTGTCATCCTTCGGGTCATAAAGTGCAAGCACTGGTGATTCAATAAGGTTTCTTTTAAGTAACTCGAAAGACTTCAGCTCATCCTCTCCAAACACAAATTTTCTGTCCTTCTTAGTTAAGTCGTACAGAGGTTTCGCCAACATTGAGAAATCCTTAACAAATCTCCTAAAATAGGAGCACAGTCCAAGAAAACTTTGCACCGAGTGCGCCCTATCCGGCACTGGAAAATCCCTTATTGCCCTCAGGCCTCTATCGTCAGCCCTTATACCATCCCCATTTATGGTGTAACCTAAATACTTAACGGACGTCTGGAAAAATTCACATTTATCATTCCTGAGTTCCAAATTATTATCAGACAACCTAATGAAAATTTCCCTTAAAATTTCAAAATGTTCCTCTATACCAACCGTTGCAATCATAATATCATCCAAGTATATAATCACCCTGTCATCCTTGATCATATCGGCAAAAATTCTACCAACAAACCTCTGGAAAACAGACGGAGCATTCTTCAAGCCAAAAGGCATCCTTAAAAACTCAAATTGTCCCACGGGCGTAACAAAGGATGTAAATTTCACTGAATCAGGATGAACAAACACATGAAAAAAACCATTTTTCAAATCCAACTTCGTAAAGTATTTTTTCCCTGAAAGTCTGTCCAATAGGTCATCTATCAATGGAATCGGAAAGTTGTCCTTCAACGTCACCTTGTTCAGCGTCCTATAATCTACACACATCCGTAGGTCTCCTGTCTTTTTCCTCACTAAAACTATGGGCGAAGCATATTCCGACTCGCTTGGCCTTATATAGCCCTTTTCCAAATATTCATCCAACAGTTTCGTCAGTTCTGTTCTCTCTGAATACGACAACCTTCTAGGTCTACAATTAAAACATTTATCGTCGCTCAAACTTAATTTGATCTCACCATACACAGCTGGCTTGTATGGGCGTTCAGGTTTCAAATAATAATCCCTATACATGCAACCCAGCCTAGATATACCGTCATACCCAATACCCTCGCCAATAACGAAATCAGACCCATTTGAAACCCCTATGTCAATCGAAAAAATCGTACTATCAAAATCCTCATCACAAACCATATAGCCCGCCCCTTCAGAATCCGCGTCCTTTTCCCTATCACACGATACCAACTTAAGGCCAGCCTTGCCCAAAAAATCCCTCCCCAGAACACACTCGTACGACGTCGTCTCATCAGAGACGACAAGCATGTCAAAATCTATAACCCTGCCCCCAATCCCAACAAAACATCTGAATTTTCCATAAACATCCAATCTAGATGCATTTATTCCAAGAAAAATGCTTTCACAGCGTAAAAGAGAATTAAAATCAATATACTTCAAAATGTTTGTCTTTCGCACGAAACTAACAGCGCTGCCAGAATCCATCAAGCATTCTAAAGAAAATCTATTTTTTAAACTTATATTTAAAGAAAACTTATAATACCTTACATATTCATCATTCTCGAGAAGTTGTACAGCTGTTCTCCTTTCCGGGCAATTGGCAACCCGATGTTCCATGCTTCCGCAACCATAACATGCTCCTATCTTTCTCTTTGGCTTTTGACAATCGGAAGCAAAATGCCCAAATGAATTGCAGTTGAAACAGCGAAATGTTCCCACTCTATCTGTGTTTACCCGGTCACTTTTTAAGTGAAGACGACCACCGCTTTTCAGCTCGATTTTCGAAAATGCTTGTAGAAGTTTTATTTTACTGGTGAAACACTGGAAACTGGCTTGTAGTTGAAGCTGAGCATCAGGAATACCCTCGATAATATGCTCGATGAGCTCTTCTTCCTCGATGCCAAGTTTTTTTGACAAAAGTATCTTCTCATTATAATACTCTGAAAATGATTCACCATATTTCCACTTACGGGCTTCAAAATGTCTTCTCATTGTTAGCTTATTTTCTTTTTTAGAAAAACTTTCTTCCAATTCATCCAGGATAACATCTGTTGTAACCTCTAAAAAGTTATATTTTGAATGCAGCCACACTTGGGCTTTGCCCTTTAGTTTACACATTATCAACGTTTTCATCGTGTTTTCGTCTACGTCGAACACTTTGCTTACATTTTTGAGTTGGCCCACCCATAACTCTGGAAGTTTCTCACCTTCATACTCGGGTATCATGTCTTTTAAAACGTTAAACTCTATTTTCATCTGGTTTGAGCTTTGCGGTAAATCGACTTGTAGACTCTCTTCATCGTCTTTCTCTTCACTAACTGCAACCACTTCTCGTCTTTTTTCGGTCTCAGCTATCATTTTCAGAATATCATTTTCCTTTTTTAGTAACTCCTTTTCTCGTTGTATCAACTCCAACTCTTTTTCTAAAACACTCACGAAATTATGTCCAATGCTTTTTTCTGCCACTTTTTGTTGTTTTTCTAAACGATCTTTTGACTGTACTTCTCTATCATTTGACTGACCACCATCTTTTTCTTTTTGTAATGCACAATGACTTATTAGCTGACACTCATTTTCTTCCTGACTGTTTTCTCCATCATTTTCCACACGATCATTTTTATTATTTTCACCCACCTTGTCTATCATTATTACTTCAGACTGATCAATATCTCTTGGGCATTCGCCTCTCTTATCAGCCGGCACCTCACTCAGGCGAACAACTAGTGCACTTTTTGTACCGGTCGATGTCAGTCCGAGATGTTGCAACCAAAGACGCAATTGCGCTGAAGTGTAGTCGCTTCCACAAACACTATTAGCTTCCATGTTCTGTTTATTAAGTTTTTGGGGTTCTTCCTCCTTTTTTTTTATACTTTCAGTTCTTTATTTAGAAAAAATTTATTTTATTTTTTGTTTGGATTCACAATCCCACTTCTGAGATTTTAAGCTTCTTCTTGCTTCCTTAAATAAAACGCGATCTTGTTCAATCAAAAGTCAGTTTTATAATAATTTCTTTATATCTTTACAAAAGGAAACTTAGCAACTAGCAAAGAGATAACTTAACGACTATGCTTTATTTATCCTTGTAGTGGTGCATTATGTACGCTATCCCAATGCAGACAAGCAAGAAAGAAAAGGACAAATATAGACATAGCAACCGCTTTATGTACATACATATGCATATAAACAATACTTCAGAATTGCGTACATAAGCACAAATACATATACATTAGTTTTAAATAAATACATATACCTATGCAAGAAATAAAAACGCGTGTAACGTAAAAAGACAAACATTAAGGAAATTCACTGACACTACAATCCCTGACCATTACCTACCCTACAAAATTTTGTTCATTTTGGCAATTTTTTTTTTCTGTTTTTGGTTTTTTTTTCATTTTGGCGAGTTTTTTTCCCACTTTTGGGGTTTTTTTCATTCTGGCGATTTTTTTTTTGGGTTTTTTTTCGTTTTGGCGATTTTTTTCATTTTGGCGATTTTTTTTCATTTGGCGATTTTTTTTCATTTTGTCTATTTATTTTCATTTTAGCAATTTTTCCGGTTTTTATTTATTTATTTTAGTCTTAAGCCTGGTACTCTGTTCGAAGTTGTGAAAAATTTTCAGTGCCATTGGTTATTTCGCGTGAAAAATTTTACATGTACTAAATGTAGCCCAACTCGCGTTTTTTTAATAAATTTCTTGCTTTTATTGCTTGAAAGTATGCATCATTGTTAAAATTCCGTGCGAAAAAAGCACTGCTCATGTTGTTTCGCAGCTAAACTAAAATGATGCTAATTTTGCATGGAAATACATGATTTTCCGTGTTTTTCACACCAAGAACAGAGTACAACTCTTGCGAATTTATTTCGCAAATATTTCATACCAAATACTTTTATATGTAGTTTGACAGCATTTCGCACGAAATTGTGAACAGAGTAATAGGCTTTACATTTTTTTTTAATTTGGTGCTTTTTTCGTTTTGGCGATTTTTTTTTCGGTTTGGCGATTTTATAATTTTTTAATTTTTCAGTTTTACCGTTTTTGAAAATTTCAAGAGTTTTGCTCTTACGGTTTCCAAGATACAGCAAGTTGTCAAAATTGCATTAACTGATGGAACACCCTTTAATTAAAATTTTTTGAAATTTTAGTGTTAATTTTTGTAGTCTGTATAAAAATACATTAACCTTACAAATTTCAAGTGTATATACATACATACATACATACATACAATTGTATGTATATTACATGGGATTTTAACATTTTTCGCTGCTCGTTTTGGAACACCCTTCAATTTCCAATTCCCATGTATTTGTTGTTGTAGCGGCCAAAGGTCTACACACTGTGTCCAAATTTCAGGTCTGTAGCTCTTACGGTTCTCGAGAAAATACCCTGTGACAGACATAGTTAATTTTACATAAAACAAAAAGTTAAAGTTTTCCAACCCTGGAAACGTCTTTTTAATTTTTTTAATTTAAAATACAAATTTTAGTCGTACTGAAGTGTAAAAAAAGTTTATTTATTAAAAAATAAATAAAAATTTGTTTTCGGTAGCTACTTTTATATGGCAAAATAAAGTTTAAGTTTTCCAGCTCTGCAATCGTCTGCTCGATTTTGCTGAATTTCAATACCAATCTATTTTAGAAAATTTCTGACACACCAGTCCAAGAACGAAGTCTCTAGCTTTTCTGGGAGCTTCGCGTACAGACAGACGGACAGACGGACATCGCTTATTCGTCTTCCTATGCATAAGGATCCAGAATATATATATTTTATGTGTCGCTTATTGATATTATAGAAATTACAAACGAAATGACAAACCTATATATACCCTTTTACCATTTTTTTGGTAAAGGGTATAAAAATTGCCAGAAAAGGAGCAAGAGTGCCACAGTGCTAGCCAACATCCAACTAGTAAAATATGCTTCGACACTACAATAACTAATACCCTCGCTTGGCATTAAACAAATGCTGTTGCATGCTTTTGATAAAATTGAATAGCAGTGTTTAGTGTTCTCATAAAATCAGGAACACTAAAAAGGGAGAACAATTCAATAATGTCCATCATGAAGTCTAAGCAAGCACACATCTCGTGCTCAGCTCTAGTATATATATGTATGTTAATATGTATAATTTAAAAACCAACGAGTATATAAAATATGATTTTATTTGTGGTAATATGTAATAGCCAAGTCAACTTAAAACTGTTTTTCAGAAGTATTGACGGTATCACTAAGAGGGTATTATGAATGTATGTATTTACATATATAATGCATAATACATCGTAACAAAAGCAAATTTGCTTTTGTCGACTCAAGTGATTGTTCCATATTCACACATTTAATAAATTATTTGCAAGTGCATGAAAAAAATTAACAACATCTCTGCTTACAAAAACATGTGCAAGTTCTCACCTGTCAATAAATTGCTCATCAGTTCCTGGAAGAGGTTGTAAAACAAAATGTATTGATGCCATCGTTATTGTATTATTTAGTTTATCACTGAAACAATATCACTGTTTTTCATTCCAATCTAACAAAATGATCGTTTAAATAAAAGGCTGTTGAAAGAAAACACCAGGAAATGTATGAAGAAAACACAAGACTCCTAGTCATCAGTGTTCTTTTGCTATTTTGCCACAGTTGTAAACATTTACAACTGAACACTAGTCCACTCTACAGCAAAAATATATAATATTTGGTTACAGGCGAAAGCAAATCAAGTTGATGTAATATTCGATAGTATTTTCTTCTTGTAGAACTAAAAAAAACTTGAAAATTAGAAATCTTTCTAATTATTATTTCATACGAAATTTTCCAACCATTAACTAACAAGCATACGCTTGAAAACTTGCGCTGCAATTAGAACCAAGGCAGACGCAGTGAAGAAAACTAAAACAGTAAACTTTTTATCACAGTTGCAAAAAAAGCACTCAATCTGTTTTGTTTGCATACACATATCTGAAATAATTTTACGATATTGCAAGGCGTTTAAAAATGGTAATGAAATAAAAAAATTTAAAAAAATACGTGTGGCACTCAGGGACTGCCGCGGTAAAGCTATTGCTTAGCATTTTTTTTTTCAAATTTATTTTTTAAAATAAAAATCCTACGAATTGTCTGTTTGTCTGTGTTTATCATTTTTTGTCAAACACGTTTGCTCTTAAAGGGCCACTCAGACTATTATACATGTAAAAAGACTTTCATCACACTTTACGAAAAAGAAATCTAAAGACATTTGTTTCGACTATCAAAAAATCTAACGTAAATTGACATTTTATGTTCACACCATCACACCTCATATTACATTACAAACACAAGTATAAAGCAAACAGCTGTTGAGGATTAACATGCCTACATTAATCGTTGACTTCCGGCGGCAGAGCAATTTCATACACGCTGTGGTCGTGCCGGCCTTTGAAAATAGACGGCGGTTAAAGGAGTTGATTCTAATAAGATAAATAAAAAGTACGATAGTTTCGTTAACTTTCAGACATGTCTTACACGAAAAATTATTCAATACGATAAGCGCATTCAATATTTAGATCCGTTTTAATACAAAGACATATAACATAAACGACGGCACGGCATCGGCGTCGAAACAGACGGCTTGTTAGTTTGGATTTTGTAATAATGCAACCTTGATCAGATGAAAAGTATTATCGTTTACATAGCGTCTACAACTGCGACTAACTCTGATATAATATGTGAGAGAACGTCGGCAGAATAACAAAAATAAAATGCCGATATTTCTCTTCATATCATACACTAGGACAACGTAATTTTACTTTTCTTATAACATTTCATTTTATTCAAATTCTCATCAAGTTAACATGTATTAATTTTATATAATTATTTATTTTGGTTTTACTTTTTCACACAAACTTTAATCTATAAATCAATTAAACATATAAAATCCCAGAAATTTTGTAAAAACATTGTTTTTCATTTATTTTAATAAACACTCACACATGCATACTCATTTATTTTCATGTACGTGTATTTTTTTGACAGTTCATATCATAAGATTGTTGTTATAGGATTTCTTATAACAACGCTCTTATAAAAAATATTATAAGATTGACATAACACTAATTTGAAGTCTACACGTAACATAATTCTCTCTGCGATTGAATTTGACGCTCTTATCTTACATATTATGTTAGGTGGAGACACTATGTTAGAAAATTTTCAAAAAATGGTCAAGTATTATGGGATGTCAAATTTTTATCGTATTATTTACCATTCGTTATGACATTTTGCATTCACAATATCGCACTTGCACGTATTATTTGAATTTTTGACATGTATTAATACAAAGTATAATAGTCTGAGTGACCCTTACCCTACGTCTACACCAGATATATTTTTATCATAACAAAAGTCAAATATTATATTCAAAAATATTTTTTTTATGTTAGCTCTTTTTTTCTATATGGAATTTGATATTTGTCATGATAAAAATATATCAGGTGTAGACGTAGGGTTAAGTAGCCACATTGTGTTTTCCTACATGTAAAAATCTTTTCTATTCTAGCAGTACTGTATGTTAATGAAATAAATAGCATACTTTTAGGCGATTCAAATAAAAATAGACTTACCCCCAGTTTTTGACTGGCTAATCAAACTGTAATTATTTTTAAGTTCTAATTAAATACGGAATTGTGTTTTCGAGTGCATAATTAAATAATAATTAAATACCCAACCTTGTGTAATTAAATACTACTTAAGTTTTATGAATGTACCATATGTTTTTATGCGTGTATGTGTTTATTGAAAACATAGACATGACATCATGTGGTCGGGTTGAAAACATCATGTGGTCGGGTTAAGAAGAATTTCGTTTAAATTTCACAAATATATAACATATACAGTACAAACTTACATATTATGGAATAAAGTAATAGAAAAATGTATTATAATGTTCGTTTGATTTCATAAAATGAGTTTGTGTGCAATTTTAATTTTCTACATGTTTATAACTTAACTTTTTTGCTTATGCTAAACAGCTGTTCTTTAGAAGTTTTGGAGTGCTGCCGTACTTTCAACGTAATTTAATAAGAACTTTAATTAACCACTGAAAAAATGAAATCGTATTTAATTAAAACTTAATTTTAAATAAAAATTAGCTAATTACGTACTTAATTATTAAGTTAAAAACTGCGGGTTAGGCCTAATAATTGACCTCCCAATTATATGTCATTTAGCTAATTGCCAGTTAAATTTAGGTGGCACTTAAATGTAGCTTAATTTTTTCAGTGGTTAACTAAAGCTCTTATTAAATTACGTTGAAAGTACGGCAGCACTACAAAATTTCCCAGTATTATGGAAGGCTTTTTAAACAACAGCTGTTTGTTATAAATAAAAAAGTTAGGTTATCAAAATGAAGAAAGCTAAAATTGCATAAAAACACATTTTATGAAACGAAAAGAGCATCAGAATTCATTTTTCTATTTACATATTTCATGATATGAAAGTACATATTGTATATGTTATATATTTATAAAAATTAAACGAAACGACCACATGATGTTCATGTACATGTTTTCAATAAACACACACAATCACAATAACATATGGTAAGCTCGTAAAACTTAAGGCCCAATAATTGACCTCCCAATTATATGTCATTTAGCTAATTGCGACTTAAATTTAGGTGGCATCTAAATGTATCTTCATTTTTTCAGTGGTTAATTAAAGTTCTTATTAAATTACGTTGAAAGTACGGCAGCACTACAAAATTTCCCAGTATTATGGAAGGCTTTTTAAACAACAGCTGTTTATTATAAATAAAAAAGTTAGGTTATCAAAATGAAGAAAACTAAAATTGCATAAAAACACATTTTATGAAACGAAAAGAGCATCAAAAAACATTTTTCTATTTACATACTTCATGATATGAAAGTATATATTGTATATGTTGTATATATATGAAAATTAAACGAAATTGTTTTTAGTACGACCACACGATGTACATGTACAAGTTTTCAATAAACTCACACAAGTACAATAACATATGGTAAGCTCGTAAAACTTAAGTGTGATTTAACTCCACAAGGTTGGGCATTTAAATGTCTCTCAACTTTGTACTGAAAAAATGAATTAAATACTTAAGTGGATTTTAAAGATAAATCACATATATTTGAGAGGTCAATTATTGGGCCTTAGTTTCTTCTTTCTATATCCGTTTATAAATTTAAAATCGGTTGATATTTAACCTAGTTAGTGTTTGATAAGTGCCTACGGGAACGAAATACCGGTATTTTACCCGTAACTAAAGATTTTGGAGGTGTTTGGAAAATTTCAAATACAGACTATTGTTATACTCGACAATACCTACCAAAAAAAAAAATAGTAACACTTCGCAGGTATTTCGATTTCATTAAAATTTGTCACACAGTGTAATCTATTTAGTATTATGCTATAACTAGGAAAAACTTTATAATACTAACCAATGTATTTATTTTTAAATTACATGTTTTAGATTTGTCCATTGCCCTAAATTTTACAATTTATTTATTTCAAATATTTTTAAAATAACAGTGGGAAATATCGAAGCTTATTTATTTGAGTTGCTTCAATGTCGACTTTCTCTATTTCTTCAGTTATATTTTGAAACCATTAGTATTGCTTAAGGGTGCATATCCAAGTCAAGAAAGATAAGATAAGCCAGGAATGATAAGTTATTTTAATTGTTTTTAGAAAAATAAAAAATAAACCTTAAAATCGAAACACATTTTTTCCATTTTAAGATATCCAAGGAACATAATCGAAATGTGTGTTACGAAAGAGATGCACAGATTCTGCCAGCTATTTCGTCGGTTGGCTATTGGGTTTGCTGGAGTCATAATGTATTATGAATGCCGTAAACCAATAACCAACCGACGTCTCTGTCGTGGTAAATTTAATTCACATTAGTGAGCTTTTAATGCAAATTAACGGTGTCGTCGTCTACGCTATAAAACTTTGATATCATCCTGCTGTTAGTAGCTTTTTGCCAATTTTCGTCATTTCGCGAATTTCTTTATTTATTTGCATATATGTTATCACTAATTTTGATTAATTTAATAAAGAAAAATTAAGGTAAATGTAATTAAAAAACATTAGCACTTTTATAAGCTTATGCATTCCTGATGTCATTCTACGACATTCAACAAACATAGAAAAAAATGTTGTAGGTGTCGTAGCAAACTATTCTATGGAAATTACCTACAACATTTTTACAGCTATTGCACAGCTTAAGGGCCTACTACACTTGCAATAGGTTGTGAATTGGGCAAGTGTGTTTATTTCCCTAAAATGTATTTCTTGTCTGTTAATACTTTATGTGCTCTCCTTGAGCGCCAATTAGCGTTTGCAAATATCCGGACATCGAATGAATTAGCTTATATACTATATACTTCAGGTATTTTCTCCCACTATTTATAACCCATATTAACTGTACTTTAATTGTTCCTAGAGCTTTTTCTTTAGGTGAGCCCACAAATTATCGATGGGGTTCAAGTCAGTACTTTGTGCTGGAGTTCCCATAGCTTTTCTGCTGTTATATAGCAACTATGTAAACAGAGAGACGATTTTTGCTTCGGGTCGTTATAGATAATTCGCTTTTCAGAATACCAAGATAAATTTGCTTGGTTCGTTATGCCTTCTAAAATCTGTATTTCAACTCCTTTGTATGATATACAACAGGGAAGGAAAATGACTTCTTATATTTTGTACTAACTGTGAAAACAAAATGTACTTTTTGGACCATGACGGTACCATTTTTTTAATATTTATTAATAAGAGCGGAAACGTAAAAAAATTTGTAAAAATTCAGAAGTAAACAATAAATAACAAAAATTTTAAAAACCCCTGACATATCTAGAAGAGATGTTATATCTTCTCGACGGCTAAACCCATTTTCTTTAAACATAGTTAAGAACCTTCTCGATCAAGTCACCTTTCAAACAGAAAAAACTAAATCAAAATCGGTCCAGCCGTTTGGGTTGTCCGTGGACACGGAGAGATACACAGACACACACTACAAACTTATAACACCCCTTTTTTGGTCGGGGGTTAAAAATAGAAACTTAACAAAAATGTGTATAAGAATTCAGTATAAAAAATTAAAAATAACATAAAAAATAATAAATATTACATTCATAGAGATCGGTTATCCTAAATAAAACACACACAAAGACAACATAGGCAAAATTAATGTTACCATATCATCGGTTGGTTTCTGGTTTGCTGCAGACATAATGCATTTTGTATATAATTTGCCGCAAACCAGAAACAAACATTGGCATTTTTAAATTGTACCAAGTAACTCGCGGCAGTACCACGGTACCAACGAGGTCAAAAATTTACCATAAAAAGTACAATTGTACCATGATTTCCATCCGTGATATACAATCCTATACCACGACAGATCATTTTCAAAACGTTACTATGGGTATTGAATTGTTATTTTCAAGTGCCGTCATATACTTGTGCCAAACTTTTTGTGGGCCATTGTAATAGTAAAACATTAGCTTATGTCGGTCATACACTACACAAGTTCAGTGTTCAAGTCTGGCACTGCGTAAACTAAGCTTGTTACACACACTATACAAGTAAACTGTGCAGTTGTTATTTTAATGGCCAGGTGATTCTTTGTATAATACTAGGAACTCTGTGCAGAATATTTTTTCTGCGCTCATTTCTTATTTTGAACTCTTAAAAAATCACGAGGCAATTGAGCGTTTGCAACATACACTAAACAAGTTCACTGTACAGTTTTCAAACTTGAGTAAATATCAAAATCCTTTTGATATTTACTCAGTTCACTGCACCAACAGCACAATCACCCCCATACACTACACAAACGCACTGTACAGTGCCATACTTGTGCAGCGAACTTGTGTAGTGAATGACTGGCATTAGTCTCATCACAAAAATTACGTTATCCCTGTACTCCAAAGGAAAAGAAATATGGTCAATAGGTAATTTCAGTCGAATTTCAATTTTCTAAAGGCCGTGATACACTATCATACACAGTCGTACGATTCATTCACTGGAAAGTCGGATTGAATTCTGTCACACTCCAAAAAAATCGCAACAAAATCTATTATAGGTGCTACACTATTACAAACAAGTAAGAGTGCTATATTCGGCTGTGTCGAATATTATATACCCTTTACCAACGTATATATGTATATGTAGTATACAGATACACACATTAGTACATACATACATATTTGTTTTCTGATCAAATTTATAACTTTTTGTGATTTTTAGTAAGTGACATCTCGGTTTTTTTTTCGACTAAAGAATTTGTTTGAGTAAAGATCTTCCTAAAATACAAAATATTTTTAACTGAAAAAAAATATTTTTGGTTATTTTTTAGCCGTCAGTAGACTTCAACCACACATTTTGAACAGTCAGAAAGCATGATTTTAACACAGGGGTTAAAATAATGCTTTCTGAACTAAATTGAATTTTCAGTAGAAGCCATGCATTAACTATTTCTTTTGCATGTCTTTTTTGCTGGGTATGTACATATCTATGTATATACCCAGCAAAAAAAACATGACAAATCATGTGTTGAATAATGGGTTCAAGTGATGACGCATTGGTTCGATTTAGGTGAAACATGCATGATTTTTACATTAGCTTGTCAATACAAAAAAAAAAATAAATAAATAAAAACTTTTGTCGCAGGATCAGTGTGACCCTTTTAGCATTTTCACTGCTAAATTTAGCATTATATATTTTGATTTAGCAGTGAATTTTTTATTTTGCATTTAGCATTTTTTCAGCATTTTTGTATTAATTTTTTAGCATTATTTAGCATTTTTAATTTTATAAATTTCATATATTCTTTTCCATTTATACAGGTAAAAACTCCTGTATTTCATTGTATTTTGTCGTTTTTGTAGAAATGTATAATGATGGAAACCATGTAAACAGCAAAAGACGTCTTAAGCGGCTATTAGGCTGTCATACTTGGTATTTGAGAATAGTGTGATAATTCAAAATTCGTGTTTTTCAGATTTAAGGAATTTTGAATTTTTGTGTTTGTCATCATACTCCCTTAATATATCTTCTGTCAAATTCAGTGCAAATTTCATTTATGTTTTCGTAACTTGCGGTCTCCACCTGACATAAGAAGGCTCACTTGAACATAAACTTTAAGTTAATGTTAAGTGAAGACTGCTCAAGTTAATGCTTTTTTCAAGTGATAACATTATTGATAGTGCATTTGTTTTAACAAATCACTTATAACTTCAAGTTACAACGAAATTTCATGTCATGTGGAAACGTAGAGTACGGAAAGCATAAAGATGACTTAGTTAGATCGCGCATTTTAAGAGGTGTTTGTTGAAATGTACGAAAGTCTGTCATGCTCATATACCGAGTATGAGCGTCTAAAAGCCGCCTTAATGTATTTTAAACGTCAAACACCTAATAATAAGAAGAAAATAAGTATTTTAATTATGTTTTTCGGAGTCGAACACTTCACAGTTCATCGTTGCTGAATCCGGCTCCTGGACGTACAGTAAAAAATAGAAAAGTAAATTAATCCGTTTTTTAATGCAAAAAGTATTTTTTAAATGTCTTTCATATTATGTTGATAGCAGGCATGCTAATACATTAAAACATACATATAAAATAAAAGTGTAAAATTATTTTATGTATTTAATTTTTATATGAAAATTACCAACAACAAATTTTACACTTTTATATTTAATACGATCGTGCAAAGATACAGGAGGTTTTATGAATTCAGCAATTGTACTCGTATTTTGTATGTTCCTGAATTGTTGTTTTAACTTTTGAATCAACTTTGTCTGTTTTATTAAAATTAAATTAAATATTTCTTCGTTATACCGATATAATTAATAAAAAATCATTACAAAATTTTAGCATTATATTTTAGCATTTTCAAATATTTTTTTAGCATTTTTAGCATTATTTTAAGCCCCATTTAGCATTAAAAACTTTTTTAGTTGTGGCCACACTGCGCAGGATACGAACCGTGCTCTTCTCACTCTAAAGGCACGCTCTCTACCACTGAGCTACTGTACTCTGGTTATTTCTTGGCGATAAAACTTACTTTATGAAAATGTGTCACGTAAATACAAAACAAAAAAATAAATAAAAACTTTTGTCGCAGGATACGAACCGTGCCGTTCTCAACATCAAGCCATACTCTCTACCACTGAGCTGCTGTACTCTTGTCATTCACTGGAGATAAGACTTGTTATATGAAAATGTGATGATTTAATTCCGTTTTTGCATTCGTTTTTAATGAGTTCAAAAACAATAGCATTATTTACGATTTGCAGTGATATCCAGAATGCATTCGAAGAAACAAATGCTCAAGAAAGCATGAAACAGTATTTCATTTTGAACGCGTTCATTTATTTTTTTGCTGGGTATGTATGTATGTGCAATGTCAATTCTTACGAAACTTAAAAAAACGATTATGTTTTTCACGTAAAAAAAAATACCAACGCAGCCAGGATACGAACCGTGATTTTCTGACTGTTGAGGCATACTCTCCTCTACCTGACGTATTAATTCTTATTAATAGTTAGAGATAAAATTTGTTTTATGAAAATGTATCAATATGATAATTTAATTCCGTTTTTGCATGCCTTTTTCGTTGAATATTATTTCAACTTATTACCCACCCAGCAAAAAAAAAAAAAAAAGATAAATCATGTGTTGAATCATGGGTTCAAGTGATGACGCATTGGTTCGATTTATGTGAACTATGATACATGATTTTTACATTAGCTTGTCATTGGAGATCATGTATTTGTGCGAGAATTTAAATACCTACTTTGATATCCATTAAAATTAATGAATTGAAACCCTTGCAAGTTCCCTATCCGATCGTGTCCTATATACAAAACAAAAAAATAAATAAAAATTTTTGTGGCAGGATACGAACCGCGCTGTTCTCACTCTCAAGGCACACTCTCTACCACTGAGCTACTGTACTCTTGTTATTCTTTAGAGATAAAACTTATTTAATGAAAATATTTCACGTAAATACAAAACAAAAAATAAATAAAATTTTTTCGAAGGATACGAACCATGCTGTTCTCAATCTCAAAGCACAATCTCTACCAATGTACTACTGTACTCTTGTTTTGAATTGGAAATAAAACTTGTTATATGAAAATGTAGCAATGTGATGATAATTTAATTCCGTTTTTATTATTACATCCCCTTTTTGCTGGGTATTTATTTCAATATACATATGTACATTAGGTATGGCGTTTTTTACGATTTTTCAATTTCGACTTGCAAGAACCACTCATTTTGTGAGGTTTCAAAAAAAAATATTCGAGCCAAAAAATAGTAATAATAATAATTTTTTTTTAAGAAATCCGCTTTTTCCGCTTTTATGTTGCCTCCTAGGGGGGTAAAATGTAAGACCGGCCCACAGTAATTTTTTATTTTCAACATTTCCTCCGAACATACCTATATCCTATCTCGACTCCTTAAGGGGGCTCCCATATAAAGGCGGAATTTGTACAAAATTTACTCGCAGGGCTCTAATTGTCCCTGGCGCGTTCCTATCGAAGTCAAATGTATACTGAACTCCAATATTTTTTCAATACAAATATTTTCTGTCAGCATTCTTATCGTCTATCTTCAACCATTAAGGTGGTGCCCATACAAAAAAAAAGAATTCTTTGCCAAATAACTAATTTACTTTTGGCATGTGTTGGATAAATTTTTTTATTTTGGGCAACGACTTGCAGTAAAAATATTTTTATTTCTTCGTCGCTGCATAACGCACTGCTATAATCTTCTATTAATTTTACGCCTCTTTCGGCAGCGTCATTGACAACATGGAGTTTTTGCAATATCTTTAGCGCTTGCTTATAGTCTTCACGTTGTTCCCTGGTTTCTGGATCGCTATTTAAAAAAGTTGTTGGTAATCGTGGAAAAAAGTTTGCTGACCCATGTGTTACATAATGGCTCAAATCCTTCATTACTTTTTGTAGTAGTTCTGTGAGAGCTAAGGTAATTCGCTTCACACCTGTGAACCCAATGACTAGGCGAGAACTACCTTTCTCTTCACTGGCGCCGCTTTTTATTTTGTCGTCTTTTGCCGGTGTCTTCGTTTGATGATTCGTCCACCTCTTCGTTGGACAACTCTTCCTCATATTTTTCTCTATCTTCTACAAAAATACGAATATCATTTGCCATTTTCCTTTTGATGTCACAGGTAACATTCTGGTCAAGTAATGCGAGAGCAACAGGTTCATCACTAAGGTACCAGAGATGTCCACACAATTTCTTCACCAAACGCTGCGAAACTGTGTTATCAATTGTATCATAATGAGCAATGGCCTTTAAAAAGCTCAAATCGTTATTTGGAGCTTCGATGGCCTTAGTCGCACTAAACCAAGCTCTTACATAAAGTGTGACGATGAATATACTGACCTCGCGGACTCCTCATTCCTGGTTAAACCCAAATATTCTCGAAATAAGAAAATGTTAACGCAGTATATCCCTTTCACCATCCAACGAGCATGACTGATGGGTCCTGGTGGTGCGAAGTGAAACTTTTTTATACCTTCACCTAGAAACAGTAACACCATTGCAAGAAATTCCTTGTAGTCGCCTCTGGGTTGCTAAAGATATTGCAAAAACTCCATGTTGTCAACGACGCTGCCGAAAGAGGCGTAAAATTAATAGAAGATTATAGCAGTGCGTTATGCTGCGACGAAGAAGAAAAAATATTTTTACTTCAAGTCGTTGCCCAAAATAAAAAAATGTATCCAACACATGCCAAAAATAAATTAGTTATTTGACAAAGAATTCTTTTTTTTTTTTGTATGGGACCACCTTAATGGTTGAAGACAGATGTAAGCATGTTGACAGAAAATCTTTGTGTTGAAAAAATATTGGAGGTCGGACATACATTTGACTTCGATAGGAACGCGCCAGGGACAATTAGAGCCCTGCGAGTACATTTTGTACAAATTCCGCCTTTGTATGGAATGAGTCGAGATAGGGCATAGGTATGTTCGGAGGAAATGTTGAAGATAAAAAATTACTGTGGGTCGGTATTACATTTTACCCCCCTAGGAGGCAACATAAAAGCGGAAAAAGCGGATTTCTTAAAAAAAATTATTAAAAAAACTATTTTTTTGTATGGGCACCACCTTAATGGTTGAAGATAGATGATAAGTATAATCAGAGAAAATCTTTGTAATGAAAAAATATTGGAGGTGAGTCATACATTTGACTTCGATAGGTACAGTCTAGGGGCAGTTAGAGCCCTGCGAGTAAATTTTATAAAAATTTCCCCTTTGTGTGTTTTAAAAAATGTTGGGCAAAGAAAATTAATTGGTGCTCGTCATACATTTGACCCTTGTAGAGGTGACCCCCGGAAAGTTATATGATTTTTTGTACGTTTTTTTGCTTTTACCCTCAACTTTGAGCACGATGCGGAGCCCTTTGCCCCCCTCTGACCGCCACCATTTTTTGGCTCGAATATTTTTTTACCAAACCTTACAAAATGAGGGGTTCTTGGAAGTCGAAATCTCCTTACTAAGAATTCAAATATAAACTATGCCATAGCTAATGTACATATGTATGTACATATATCATGAACAAGTGCATTCTTTAATACAAAACTTTATAAGTATATGCATACATTCATATGTAGCTATGTATGTATATAAAATAATTCTCAGTTTTTACAACAAAAAACTGAATATTATTCTTTCAATACTATTGGTAGCATATTGTTGTTGTTGTAGTTGTTCAATTCAACACAAAATACAAAAACTCTTATGGAAGCGTATATTTATGCATATGTATTAGTGTTTTTCATAAGGGATTTCCCGGGAAAAATTTCCCGGGATCCCGCACATTTTCCGGGAAAGAAATCCCGGGAAATTTGTGCGGGAATTCCCGGGATTTTTTGATTTTGTTATGGCCACTTAATTTGTATGTACACATTCCTTGATGAGTGTCGTTATTCACTTTATTAATGCGATGGTGCAATAATAAGGTGATGGCAATATCACAATAGCTAAAGCTTTACAACAACGAAGGCCAAGTTTACATCTGGTACACATTCATTCTGAGACTTAGATGCCTTTATTTGGAAAAAGCAGAACGCGACGATCAAAATTTCATTCTACAACAATTCATAAAAGTAAAAAACAAAAATGAGCAAGGAAATAAAAGAAAATTACAAATAATTACAGATTATCTTTGGTAAATAGTACGGTTAACAGCATTAACAGCTTATTCTGTACTATAGTCCTATTTCCAAAGAAATATACCCTTATGCAAAAACGATTGTTAAAGCTAAAGCATGCGTTAAAACTGGTTTTGCCATACAAAATTCGTTTGTTAAACCAATTTTAAGTTCAACAATGATTTTTTCATAAGGGGGATATTTTGTAATATTTTTTTTAATAATACTCGTATAATTTCTTTTTTATAATATTGGTATCTATGTATTATTATGTATATAAAGAACGGAAACGGTATTATTTTTCTAATAATGTGTGTATAAAACGTTATTATTTAATCGATCTCATGAATTATAATTTGTTTTTGTTGAAATAAATTAAATATAAAAATATTTTGTATTGTTTTGTACTGGGCGGGAATTCCCGGGATTTCCCGGGAAACCGAAAAATCTTTCCCGCTCTCCCGGGAAATGAAAAAGTCCGGGAAAAGAAAAACTCTAATATGTATGTATGTATGTATGTATGTATGCATGTGCGAATGCTTATAGTATACCTATAGTTTTTTTTTTCATGACACTACAAATTCTATGCAAACACATTCGTTTGCGTTTCCAGGAATAAGAATGTGCCAAGCAAAATTATCATTGAATAAAAAAAATTAAAAAGAATAATGTCTATGCAGAGCTGACAAAAAGGGGTTTAATATGAAATAAAGCATTTTAGAGAAAATGTTTAAGTACAGCAAATAAATACCAAAAGTAAGCAAGCCTCGGTAGCCGAGTAGCTAGTGGGGTTAATTAGAAATTTGATTATTCTTGGTTCTATGCACGGTAGTTTTTTCATACAATTTTCAAAACGTATGATAAAACTATATATATAGAACTTCGGGAGAACCGATTATTCATTTTTGCTGATTTATATAAGGAATTGTGCTAAGACAAGCGCGGTCGTTTTAGTCCAACTCCGAGCTCTCTAACTTGCTTGGGAGCTTCAAAAAACGCATTTCAAGCCTCCCATACAAAATCCGTACAGACAGACGGACAGACGGACATGTCTTTTTTTTATCTCCTAGTCATAAGGATCCATAATAACTAACTTATGCTATGTTTAGACGACGAGTTGAATCACCTGCTTCGCTCTCTGAATCATGTTTATGAATCATGCTGTTTAGACTACTCATTCGTGCTTCGTGTGCAGCGTGCCAATTTAGTGCTTTTCGTACTAGATTTAGAGTTTTTTAATTCATAACAGTGCGGAATTTTTCAAATTGTTGCGTAAAAAAAGGCACTAAATTGGTGCTTTTCACCTTTGATTTTAGTGCGTTTTGCGAATCTACTAAATATTAATTTGTTAAAGTGTGGTGGCTTTATTTTCACTTTCCAAAAACTATCTGCTTTCACCCCTTTTAAACATGCGAAGTTTCCTTTGCAGAATGTTAATTCAGCTGGGTGAAATACGAAGGAAGAAAAACTTTCTCTTTCATAGTGATAAAAAATATATTTCTAGAAATTACAGAGGATACCACGTTGGAAACACGTTATAAAATAACTTAATTACAATAATCTAATTACTAACCACTGAGGGAAGCAATGTATTGCTTTCTTGATAACGAAAGCTTTCAAAAATGCTTCTGAAAAGTACTAACGTAAGGCTCTCTGACAAAGTGGACAAAAGTAAAAAAATGTACACCAGTAACTTTTGCATCTGAGTACACAAAAACTACACATTATTGCTTCTATAAAACGAATTAGTAAAGCAAAAAATGAACGGCTTTTTGGAAACTGAATGCATTGCTTCTAGCTGTCTCACAAAAACTCTTCTGAAAAGCGGTAATTTTTGCTGGGATGGTGAAATTGAAGAAATGGAACGAAGTATCAGAAATTTAAGGATACATAAATGGAAAAATTTGCTCAGAAGTGATCAATTTTGGGATTGAAGTTTATAATTATAGAAATTCAACTAATCATAATCCATTTCTAATACTGTCAATATTTCCTCTAAGACTATTAACATAACCATGTTCAAATGTTGAAGTAGAAATAACTTTTAGCGCTTATATCTATTTTAAAAGTAAGTAAGAAATACAATAATGATTTTATAAATCAAATTGTTTCATTCATATAAAATACGGTCTAAAAAGAAAAGGCTTATGATGTTCAGTAACTCTTTTCTGTAATTCTCGCATCGTAAAATTTCTCACATGAAGTGTGAAACACAAAATTCCATCGTTTCTCGATTTGTGAAAAAAAGTGTTTCTGTATTTGAATGTGAAAACAGACAACACTGAATCTGTTTTTACTGGAATATTTCCAGTAATCGAGTGTCAAATGAAAACAAAAGTCACAAAAATATTATTTCAATAACAAAAAAATAATAATTTTAAAGAAAAATAAAATTTTATAATGAACATGAATATAAAGTGAATGTAAAATGCTTGAAATAAGTTTTTTCTAGCAACTGTCTCTATTATAGAAAACTCCACAAAAAAATTGTAAATAAATATAATGATATCGACTCCTTAATAATAATTTTAGTTCAATAATTCGTTGCATATCTTTTCAACTAGTTTATTATTCATATTTTCATGTTTCATGTTTCTGTACAAATTTTGTTGTTCTCGCACCAATTTAAAATGCGAGTTATTTAGACGGTTCTTGCGAGAAACTTTTCACAGAATATTGTTACAGAAACACCCTTTCTCACATCCTTCCAATAATTGCTGGAAATTTATATAAATGACAGATAGTTTTCGCAAAGTAAATATACAGAAACACTTAGTGAGAAAAGCCATTTTGTGTTTCAATTTACACTGTTTTTGTTACGATTCCCTTGTTTCATGCGGGAAATTTTACGATGCGAGAAATACAGAAACGAGCTACAGAATGTAACATACTGAAAGAAATGAAACTGCATTTCCTGAAACGAGGATATAATTCTCGTTGATACTATTTTCTTAAAATAATACACCATAATTGCAGTGTACTGCCAAAGGAACTTCAATTATTTTCCTACTCATATTCTACTTATACGCAAAATCGAAATATGGCTCGATATAATTGAAATTATTACAAAAACCTATGAAATGTAGTAAATTTAAAATTGTAGTTAACTTAAATTTTTAATTTCTACTCATTCAATACATATATAATTATCCATGTGGGCTTTCTCTGTATTGAAAATAAATAGATAAATATAAAAATATAAATAAAAAATATATTGCATTTAGTGCTTTTTTATGAACACACAGTGATTTTTGCTCTGAAAAAGTAGGCATCATTGTTCGCGTGGCATTTTTTTTATGTATATTCACACAAACATACGTATCATACGCACGTGTATACATGCATACATACTTACATAAATTCGATTCAAGCAAAATCTTGTTTTTGAAGGCATCTCTATATTTTCTTCTTATTTTTCCTTTTTATATTATTCATAACTTAATTAAATTTATTTATATTAAACTCTCATCTATGTTTTTTTGGCTTGTTTTCATTTGTTTACAAACACACACATACACATATACCTATTTTGTTTTGATAGCTAGTTCAGATAAAGTGGCGATTAACTGCGATAAAAGTTAGAGAAGATACCAATTTTACGTGCTTCGCAAGTAGATTCATATTGAATCTACTTGATTCGCTCTCATAATTTTGTATGGCGAAGCAAGTGGATTCGGTCATGATTCGGGCGTGAAGCATGAATAGAGAGCGAAGCACGTACCGTCTAAACATAGTATTATTTTGGCCGAAAATGAATATTGTAGAAATTACAAAAATCTGGACAAACCTATATATACCCTTTTCCATTTTTGGTAAAGGGTATAAAAACAGATGCAAAAACATTTAAAATAATTTTTATGTTTAATTATTTGGCATTTGTAAGGAAATAATAACGCTAATTTTCAAATTGTATCTCTCTATCTTTAAATAAATGAAGCAGAATTTGCTGTTTTTTAATCAACTGCCTTACAAAATTCATCTCTGATCTAATAGAAATTATCATTTTATGAAAATTTGTATAAACTTTTGGAAATCGAACAGACTTTTAAAAAAATCTGTCACACATATCAAATTTTAATCCACACTATCATACTTTTTGAGCAGACGATTTTTTTTGACAGATCGAACGACTGTGTATGATAATGTATCTGTTGTGACCTTATGATGGAAACACACGTTTTTAGTATTATCATTTACAATAAAATCTTTATTTAATTCAAAATACAAAAGTGTTTAATTAGATATCAATTCACGGCCATTTAGGTTAAAAGCTCAGGCAATACACACTGCAGACGGCTTGTTGAAATCGACGTTTAGTTTTCAAAATTGTAGTGTTGCAGGTTGTTACCCCCAGTTTTTGACTGGCTAATCAAACTGTAATTATTTTTAAGTTCTAATTAAATACGAAAATGTGTTTTTGAGTGCATAATTAAATAATAATTAAATACCCAACCTTGTGTAATTAAATACTACTTAAGTTTTATGAACGTACCATATGTTTTTATGCGTGTATGTGTTTATTGAAAACATACACATTAGAGACCTGCGTAAATAGTCTTGAAATGTATATACGTCTTGTTTTTTTTTTAATATAATTTAATTTAATTTAATTTAATTATTATTATTAGTATTAATAATACTTTATATACAATATTTAATTATCATAGCACAATAGATATTGTTTCTTATAAATTTTACAGTTTCTCTTTTAAATATGCTGAAATTCCTTTCTGCTTTAAAATTATTTGGCATTGTATTATATATTCTGAGTCCTTTATAGTATAATGTTCTTTGCATCGCTGCTGAAGTTGCACGTTATATTCGGAAGTTATCAGAATTTCGCAGTTCGTAAGGTTGTACGTCGCCAACATATGTTATTTTTTCGCACAGATATTCTGGTGCATCGCCCATTCTAATTTTTTGAATAAAACATAATGTGTTCATTTCAAGTCTTTGTTTTACGTTAAGCCATTTAAGTGCATCTAGCATCACATAAATGTTTGTATATCGGTTGCATTTTAAAATACTACGCATCGCTTTATTTTGTAGTTTTTGCATTCTTTCTATTTGTGAATCTAAACAGCACGTATATAGAATTGTCGAGCCATACTCAAAATGTGGTTTTATCATGGTGTTATACATATTCACTGCAGTTACCGCCGATATTTTGTTTCTTATACGCTTAAAAATGCTATTTTTTTACCTATTTTTTTACATATATAATCAATATGATCTTTAAATTTGAGTTCTTTGTCAATTACAAAACCAAGATACTTTATATTGTCCACTTTCTCAATTATTTTATCATTAATTTTAAATATCGAATCACTAGTCATATTTAATTCAATTATTTTTGTTTTATTTTCATTTAATTTCATCTTATTCATATTTAGCCATGTACTAATTTTATTAACATCATGCACCAATTTATTTCTACACTCTTCCTCTGTTTCTCCTACTGTACTACTCTTTTCAATAATACTTGTCATATCGTTTACATATATAATGAATAGTAATGTGCCCAGAATTGCTCCTTGGGGAACACCAAATTCACTTTTTACTTCATTTGATTTAATTGCATTTACTTTTGTTATCTGTCTTCTATTTTCCAGATAGGATTTAAGCCAACTTAATTCTACGCCTTGAATACCGTACATATACAATTTCTGTAACATTATGCATCTGTCGATTGTGTAATAGGTTGTTATTTTAATTAAAAAATTTATTAGTTTTATTTTTGATTATTTATTTAGTTTATTTAATTATTCTAAATAAAATATAATTTCCTGAGCTCAGCTAGGAGCTCCAGGAATGTTGTTTAATAATTGAATTTAAAATACAAATACATTGTCTTATATACTAGTTATGAGAATAAAGATTAACCTATTTTAACCTAAGAGGGAAAAGAAAAGGTATATGCTTAATAAGCAAATTGTTCCTTTTAGTTTCCCACGGTAGGCGTGCGGCGTGTGTCTCATAAGGAATTTGGAAAACATGGATCTTGTATTATTTATATTTATTATATAAACACATGTGGTTATTAATTATGATTCATTCAAATGCATTTTGCTGCGGCCTTCGATCAGACTGGTCAAGTATCATTTGTACAAAATACATATTTACGTTGCAGTCTGTCTAATGCATTTGCATGAGTGTCAAATGTCCAGCGCAAAATAATTTCAATGCCATTGGATGTTATGTATATTGCGGTCAAGTTGACTTTAAATGTTTACTACGCAATGTTAGTCGTAGTGATAGTTAGAACACGCTACACCTCCACCTTTTACAAGAATGTTCATACAACGTTAGTTTTATGGACATTCTTTTACATTTAATTTATAATATTTAGTTAATTTATACTTATTAATGTTATTGTTATTAGTATTTACTGCGCAGTAAGATATTAATTTATTTGGTACTGTATAATTTAAGTCTATTTTTATGAATTATTTGTGTTTTATTTGTTTTCTTATCAAATATAGTTACATTATTTCTTAAGTCTATTTTCTTAATTTTGTAAGGTCCTCTATATTGTATTTCTAACTTATGACCTGTTTCATTTCTAAGTAAAACTAGATCTCCTATTTTAAAGTTATAATCAATTATATCCTTATCATAGTTTAATTTTTGCTTAAGTTTATGTTGGCAACCCTTAAATTAAGTTCATCATAATTATTCAACTCATTAAAATTAAATTCATAAACATCCAAACACATGTATATGTATGTAAATGCATTTGCAATTATTTGTTTATAAAAAAACATAAACAATAAGTGCCATTGTCATAGTCATCTATGTTATATAGTGGTTCTACTTTATCTACATTGAAAATCTGAAAACTGTTAGGAGTTTTTGCAAAGACTAACTCATAAGGACAATAATTATGTATTGTTGAAGGTGTTGTATTAAAACAATAAGTAAAATATTTTAGCCATTCGTCCCAATCATATTTGTCTATAGATATATAGGAACGTACGTATTCATTGAAAGTTCTGTGACTTCTTTCTATTGTACCTACTGTTTGGTGGTGATGAGCTGTCGACGTTAATTTTTCAATTTTTAGTAGATTACATAGTTCTATTAATATCGAATTTTTATATTCTGTTCCCATGTCCGAAATGAACGTCTTCATTGGACCATAGGTAAGTATAAAATTTTCAAATATTGCCTTATACCGTGTTCAGACATACCCCTTAATTGCGCAATTAGAGCATTTTTTGCAATTAAGACCTTAATTGACAACAATTTACCATACAATAAGTCAATTAATAAATTGAGCAATTACTAGTTAATTGTATCACTAATTGCGTAAAACTCGAAATACAACCCTGGTCATAAATGTTTTTATTAAGAACTGTGTTCAGTGAGCAGAAAAATTTCTTATAATGGCGAGCCAAATGTCAAAAAATATACATATATATAAACAAAACAAATATACATACATACATACATGTAAAGAAAACAAACTGAACAATATGAAATAAATAAATAAAAAATAAATGCTGGTGAAGAAGTTTTTTTTTTAATTCATAGATAAATTTATTAACAAATATCTTTTATAAATAGGAAAAAAAATTTAGAGGATGAGGCTCGCGTGGACTGAGACCAGTGAAGCTGCTCTATTGGAGTTGTGTCCATGTCGAATAGAGGAGCTTCGTGGCCAAAGAGAAAACAATCACGTATATAATGAGAAAGCTGATGAGCTGCAGAAGTTGGCCTTTCCATACAGCCCGCGCGATGTGCACGTTAAGTTAAAAAATTAGTGCAAGGAGATATAACTGCTGCTTTCGTAAACTTTCTAAATTTGACAAGTTTTTCTTTTCCTTTTTTTTAAGCACTGATAATTTTTAATCAAAAATCGATCGCATTGACTCCAAGAGCTCCATATTTCTGTTATATGCAAGTAAAATTTCTTTTAAACCAAAATTTGCATCCATTTTGAAAATTTACAAACACAAATATTCACAAAACATATAAAAACAATGTTTTTTCCAACTGTCATATGATAATTGAGTCAGCTAAATTGAGTATGTGTGAACAGTAAATTTAATTGCGCAATTAAAATTAAATTCACTCAATTAAAAATGCATGTCTGAACACAGTATTAGCGATTGTTTTAGCGCTTTTGTCTCTTATTGGTATAGTAACTAAATATTTAGTTAAATCACATATTATTGTGATTGCGTATTCATTTCCAAATAATGATTTTGGGAATGGTCCTATTGTGTCTACCACTACCGTATCAAATGGTTTTGTTGGCGTTGGTGTCACAGTCATTGGACTTTTGTTATGTTTTAAAGTTTTAGCAGTTTGACATTTATGACATGTTTTTACGTATTTAGATATGTCTTTAGACATATTTTTCCAATAGTAATATATTTTTATTTTTTCTAATGTTCTATATATTCCACAATGTCCTCCTTCTATGGGATCATCGTGATATTTCAGCATAATTTCAAGAATTGCCTTGGCATTCTTATTATTGATTTGGGTCACCTTATTTAGTAGCGCTACTTTAATTTTATTTAATATTTTATTGCCCATAAGTTTAAATTCATTAATAGAGATAAATTCGAAAATTTTCTCACTAGGTGCCACTTGTAAATTATATATATTGTGTTTACCGGCAACTTTTTCGAGCCTAGAGAAAAATTGTCCTAAGTCAAAATTCTCTTTAGTAAACAAATCATTAATATGTATATGTTACTATAGATTTTCCACGTTTGATATAACATCTTGCGGGGGAAATTTTTAGTTTATAGTATTTTCTGACGTCAGTGTTTGTTAAAGGTACATATATACTGGGCTTATCATTATTTTTATTTTTATCAAATTTATGCTGTTTATAACTACTCATTTCTTTTTCTGTATTGGTCATCGATCTAGTCGTGACTTTTAATATAGAACAAATTTTATTATTCATGTCTTTTAGGTCATTTATTGTAATTCGCGATAGAGCGTCGGCAACATAGTTATCTTTTCCCCTAAGATATTCTACTGTAAAATCATATTCTTCTAAATCTAGTCTAATTCTTGTTAACTTGGAGCTTGGGTTTTTCATTGAAAATAAATAAGAAAGTGGTCTATGATCAGTACGGACAAGAAAATGTTTTCCATATATATATGGTCTGAAGTGGGTAATTGCCCAATGAATTGCAGTCAATTCTTGTTCAATTGTTGATTTATTACTTTCTCCTTTTGTGAATGTTTTGGATGCATAAGCAATAGGTAAATGTTTATCTTCATGTTGTTGTGTTAAAACAGCACCACAAGCGTGTTTACTTGCATCTGTTGTTATAAAAAATTCCTTGGCAAAATCAGGATACTGTAATAAGGTTGGACTCATTAATACCTTTTTGAGATATTTAAATGCATAATCACAATATTTCGTCCATTCAAAGGGTGTATTTTTCTTGGATAATTTTGTTAAATGTCTGGAGTATTCAGAAAAATTTTTAATAAATCTTCGATAGTAGTTACAAAATGCTACGAATCTTTTTGCACTATCTGCGTCTGTTGGTGTTGGATATTTTTCAATGATTGAATATTTACTATCGTCTGGTAATATTCCTTTATGTGTACATTTGTGACCTAGGTATGTTACTTCTCTCATGAAGAATGAACATTTTCAGGATGTAATTTAAGATTGTACTTTCGGCATAGATCGAAAACGTTTTTCAAATTCGAAAGCATGTGCTTTTCGGATCATCCCAGTATAACTAAGTCATCCATATATAGAAAGGCTTGGTCTGGTTTTAAACCGCTGAAAGCAAGTGTCATCATTCTTTGAAAGGAATTGGGTGCTATCTTTAAACCATAAGGTAATCTAGTAAATCTGTATGAACCATTGTTGGTTGAAAAAGCTGTTAAGTCTCTAGAGTTTTTCTCTAAACTGATTTGGTGAAATCCTGACATTAAGTCTAAACACGAAAAATATTTTGCTCTACCTAGTTGGTCTAATATATCATCAATTCTAGGTAATGGGAATTTATCTGCAATTAATTTTTTATTTATTTGTCTGTAATCTATGACAAGTCTCCATCTTTTTTGGTCAGAATTAGGAAGTGGCTTCTTTGGTACTAACAAGACTGGACTGTTGTATTCAGAAAAGGAAGTTTCAATAATCTTATCGTCTATTAACTTTTTCACTTGTTTGTCAATTTCTTCTTTATGTGTATGTGGTATACGATAATTTTTAATATATACTGGTTCTTTATCTTTTACTCTCAATTTTTGTTCATAAAAATTATTAGTTGTTATTGTTTCTGATTCCAAACCGAAAATATCACTATATGTTGAACATAGTTTTGTTAATGTTGTTTTAAATTGTTGTGGGAAATTTTTCTGTAAAATTTTTAATATTTCCGATTTTCTTTTTGAGTTTTCGCTTAAATTTTCTTTGATAATTTCATAATCAGAGATGTTTTCGGTTTTTATGTTACTTTGTTTGATTTTAGTAATGGTGTTATTAGTGTTTAGAATACGAATAAATGCTTTGTCAGATTTAACTAATGTATTTGGTATAAAAACACCTGGTTCAATTTCTTGATTTGGAATTAATAATTCGTTATTTGAATTGGTAAAATTTACTTGACGTATTACTTCACATCTTGGAGGTACATTAATTTCATTGCAGTTATTCGTAATCGGTATATCTATTGTATGTGGTATATTAAATGGTCTAAGGATAAGGTAATCATTATCTTGGTTGAAATCCAATATACAGTTATATTTTTTGATAAAATCCATGCCAATGATTCCATCGCATGGTATCGGAAAATTATTATCTACTACCTGGAAGTAATGTGGTATTAAAAAGTTTTTAAATTTTAAATCGCAAAATGTATTTCCAATAGATTTGATGTTACCCTGTCCTATTCCACTTAAAGTTGTTGCTTTGTTAGTGTTAATTTGGTTTAGTTTAAAGAATTTTGATTTTATTAGTGAAATGTCTGCTCCTGTGTCTACTAAGAGTGTGAGTGAATTGTTAGTATTGCCTAACTGAATATGTATAAAGAAGCTCAAGTTTAGATTTAGATGGTAAATTTTTACTGATTTGATCCTAGGGGAATTTCGGAGTTTTCCGAACCATTATCATTTGATTCTGTTGCTCTTACGTAGTTATTGTTCCTACGATTATTATTAAATCTTTGTCGGTTTCTGTAATAATTGTTATTATTATAGTTGTTGTTATTATTTCTACGTGGGTAATTATTTCCACGGAAGTTGTTTCCAGATTTGTACTTTGGTCCATAGTACAAAATGGTATTTTGTTGACCTGTGGCATCTGTACAACTATTGACAAATTTACTTATAGCATCGTTCATGCTATTAAATTGTCCTGCCTCCATGATAAGCTTGACTTTATCAATGGTGCAGTTTTTAGTTAATGCCTTTACGGCAGTTTGTGTGGAATACTTTGTGGCTAGGTCGCATGACAATCCATCTGAAATGTATGCGGTTTCTAGCGCTTTAGTTAAATTTTCTATTTCGCTGCAATAAGCGTTAGCAGTTTTATTATTTTGTTTTATATTTAAAATTTTTGCCGTTAATACTTCCACAGATTCTCCCTTGACGCTAATTTTTAATTTGTTTATTATTTCGGATATAGTTGATTCATTATTTATTAGATTTCTGGCGTTTCCTTTTAATTTTGTTTTTATTAGTGATACTGCAACCGCTTCGTGAGTACCTTTTATTGAATCTACTAGGGACAAGGAGTCAACAAAGGATCGTAAATTTTCTGATTTTCCATCAAATTCTATAATCAGCTTTGAAGCTGTATTTAAAAAGTCTACTACAGTTTGAGTCATTGTGGATTCAATTATAGGCATAGAAATATTAAATGTTACACTTTCGTGTATTGAATTTGGTAGTTCGATTTGTATAGATTTTTTATCGGCTAGTTTTGAAATTCTGCTTGTTAAATCAAGGAAAAATGCGTCTGTTGCTCTTTGGTGAGCTACTGTTAGTCTATTGTAATAAACATTAAATAAAACTCTTATTTCTTCTAATTTTTTAAGGATTATTTGAAAATGATGAATAATTGTTTCATTTTTAATTGGTCTATCAATATTGATACACTTATATGACCGTTCTAAATCTTCTTTTATAATTCGTGCCTTATTCAAAATATCTTTTCATTCCATTAGTGAATATCAAAAAAAAATTTTATAACATATTAAAGTTATGTTATGGCCTTACAAAATTAATTACATTAAAAAAATTAATTACAAAAGTACCATTTAAAATTTATTTATGTTAATATATAATAGTATTGAGGATAATTTAAAAAAAAAAAAAATGCAATTTTGTCAACGGCGGTTAACGCCTACTGACCTAAGAATGCACCGCAATTAGTGCACTTCTTTTTTTTTTTTTTTTTGTATGTGGTTTTACTCTTTCTTGCTTTTTGTTAGTTGAAGTTGGATGAGCCGGTCCATGTTGGTAGAATCTGACCATGTTGGAGGTGGATCTCTATTGACTTCTCGGATGAGAAGTGCCTTCTGCCTTTTTAGTCAGCAGAGGTATCCTCCCCTGCGTTTTACTTTTTTTGTTACTGGCACCGTAATCTCTTCTGTTTTTTTCTTTTGTGTTCTCTTTTTGTATTCCTCTATTGTAAGGGGCTGTGGTCCTGGTTTTCCCATGCTGGTTTTAGTAAATATGTTGTCTCAAATTATAATGTATCCCATAAGTTGTGGATATTGCTGTAGTTGTTGTCCCTCAATTATTTATTGCCTCTTGGCCAGGCGGACTTCTTCCACTGGTAGATCGTTTTTGGCTGATATGCCAGGACCCCAAAAATTATTTCCTGGTGCTAAAAATAGCACTCTCAGGAATTGGCAGGATCGCCATGTAATAGGTTGTTATTTTAATTAAAAAATTTATTAGTTTTATTTTTGATTATTTATTTAGTTTATTTAATTATTCTAAATAAAATATAATTTCCTGAGCTCAGCTAGGAGCTCCAGAAATGTTGTTTAATAATTGAATTTAAAATACAAATACATTGTCTTATATACTAGTTATGAGAATAAAGATTAACCTATTTTAACCTAAGAGGGAAAAGAAAAGGTATATGCTTAGTAAGCAAATTGTTCCTTTTAGTTTCCCACGGTAGGCGTGCGGCGTGTGTCTCATAAGGAATTTGGAAAACATGGATCTTGTATTATTTATATTTATTATATAAACACATGTGGTTATTAATTATGATTCATTCAAATGCATTTTGCTGCGGCCTTCGATCAGACTGGTCAAGTATCATTTGTACAAAATACATATTTACGTTGCAGTCTGTCTAATGCATTTGCATGAGTGTCAAATGTCCAGCGCAAAATAATTTCAATGCCATTGGATGTTATGTATATTGCGGTCAAGTTGACTTTAAATGTTTACTACGCAATGTTAGTCGTAGTGATAGTTAGAACACGCTACAATTGTTTCAAATGCCCGTTTAAAATCCAAAAAAATTGCCATAATTTTCTTATTTTTTTTCTATATTTTTCCACTCGTTTATTATATGATTTATTGCAGTTTCACATGAAAACTTTTTTCGAAAGCCAGATTGATATTTTGATAAAAAATAATTGTCTTCAATATACTTTTACTACTTTTTCCAAAACTTTTTCGAATACTTTTAAGGTGTTAATTGGTCGAAATTCCTCGCAATTTTTTCTATTGGCGTTACTACTGTTTCTTTCCAGCTTTCCGGAAACACTCCTGTTTCCATTGATTTATTTATTATCTTTAGTAAAATTATGCCCGTAGCGTTCCAGTTCTCGAGTATGATTTTTGTTGATACCTTCGTATAGTCAGGCTTATTTTTCATTTCTTTTATTATATTTTTCAGTTCGAATAATGTTATTGTACTAAATTTAAATTTTTTATTTGTCAACGGTATTCTATTTATATAATGTACATTTTCGATTGACTCTCTTATTAAATTAATACTATCTATAAAGTATTCATTAAAATGACTAGCTATTTGCTTATTATTATTATATTCCACTTGATTAAATATCACAGAAGTTACTGCATTTGTATGTTTTTTTAGAACCAATTCTTTAATCTCTCTCCACATTTGCTTTTGGTCTCTGGCACTGTTTATTTGCTGATTTATAAATTTATTTTTCTCATTCTCTATTTTTGTTTTGTATATATTTCTAATAGCTCTGTAGTTTTCCCATGCACAATTTGTATTTTCAAATTTTGCTATTTGGTATCTGTTGATTTTTTCTCTTTTCATTGCACTTATTTCATAGTTATACCATTTTTTAACTTTATTTTCCTCTTTTACTTTCTTTTTTATAATAAATTTTTTGACTGCTTGCTCAAAGCACTTATCGAAGGAATATGCATTTTCATTCACATTTTTCATGTCTTCGTATCTTAGCATTGAATTTATCTCTCTATTAAACGATATCTTATTGTATTTGAATATCTCTACTTCTTTGATATGCGTTTCCGTATCATCATTATGTTCGCTTTCAATTATTATGTCGATAATTTCATGTTCCGATATTTTATTTGTGTTACTATTTTGTACCGATATCTTATCACATTGAGTGCCAAGGGGTTTTGACGAAAACCTTCCCCGGGTGCCAAGCACATTTTTTGCTATAAAAAAAAATTAAAAAGAACCTCCGAGTTTTTATGATAAAACCGCAAAAAATGAAGATATCTCTATGAAACTTGAACCAAAATTTAGGGCAAACATTAGGGTACTAGAAACACATTAAAAAAACCCTGTAGAGTCACACAGCAACGCACGACAATATCTAAGGCCAGACAATGCCTGTCGTACGAAAACGTGCGACGTGTCATCCCAGGAAGTATTAGGTGTCGCACGAAAACGTGTAGCCATGGCACTCAATGTTCTTGCATGTTTTGTTACCCTAGTAAAGTTGTTGACGATCTGTTTCATTCCGTTGTCATTTAAGCACCTTTCTACTTGATGCTTATAGAAGCTATCTCTTAACCAGTCTATATTGAAGTCTCCCGCAATTAAAATATCACAATTTTGTTCACAAATTTCTTCTAAGACTTCCCCGAGAGTATCGCAGAAATCCGACGATTGACTACTTGGTGATCTGTACACTGCAGCAACACTCACATGCACTTGCTTGTATTTGGCTGTACAAACTATAATCCAAAATTTGGAGTCTTCTACTTTTTCTAAATATTTTACTACATTCCATTCTTTCTTAAAATATATAATTATCCCACCTGTTCGCGTTGAATTTGAAAACGATACAACTTGATTATAATTATGCAGTGTTATTTCTTTCTCTTCAATATCTTTTGTAAGATGTGTCTCTGATAATATAATAAAGTCGAGGTTTCCCGTTGCTGCTAATATTTCTAATTGATTAAAATTATTTCTCAGTCCTTGTATGTTTGTATAAATCGCTTTTAAATTCTGTGATTGTTAACTTGATAAACCCATTTTTCTTTTCCTATTTTTTAGTTTGTTTTGATATACTGGACATTGCCTATTGTTCGTTAAATGATTTACGTCTAAGTCCATATTTAGTTTATTATTTACCCGTACACAGTTTATACACTTTATTATGGTATCATTTGTGCATTCATTATATTTATGATTTCCATGGCACTTAAAGCATGTTTCTTCGTTTTTACACTCACTAGCTAAATGATTAAAACCTTTGCATTTGAAACATTGAAGCACATCAGTTCCGTCAAATACTTTGCATCGTTCCCAGCCTATATTAACTCTTTGCTCGCTGATTAAATTTGCATACGTTTCACCATCAGTTGCCAATTTTACATTGTATATATTTCGGCCATTCCTTCTGTATTCATAAATTTTTATTACTTTGATATTACTGTCCCGTAAAAACGGATTTTGCTTCTTCAATTTTTCAATTAACTCTGTTTCGGAATATTTAAAACTCAAATACTTTATGTCGACATTTAGATCTCTTGGATTAGGCACCCTTACTTCATAATCATCACTCATTTCACTCTGTATTGCGTTTTTTATCTTTTCTCTTTCCTCGGAACTTTCAGTTTGTATTAATACGGTTCCATTTCTTCGGCTTTCAACATTTATTATTTTTAAATTTCCCGGATCAACTTTTCTATTGAGTTCTTCTCTTGTTTTTTCAACACCTTGTTTTTCCCTCGGTTTAACTATTACTGGGATTTGTTTATTCAAATCTGGCAGCACTACTGCTTTTTTGACCGCCCCTGAGTACGACACCTGTTTATTTATGACAATTGTTTCGTTTATTACTTTCTTGATTTCATTACACATCTTATCATTCTTTTCTTCTATTAAGTTACACATTTTGTTGTTGTTATTTTCGTGATCTTTTATATTACCATAAACTTTTTTAATTTCTTGTACATTTAAGTCACAGAATTTTTGAGCCTCATCCAATTGTTTTAATCTTTCACCATATCTTTTTTCTATTGCTTCAAGTAGATGTTTAATTTCGCGCTCATTTTCTTTTAATGCCTCTTTAAATTCTCCTTTATATTCAGCCAAATTTTCTTTGTTTTTCTTCACATTCTCTTGTACATCACCAAGCACCAAATCTATATTATGGATATATTGGACACAATCATCACACATAAAACGTATAAAACTTCCAGAATCTAATATTCCTCTTGCATACTGGTCGATTCCTGAACATTTTTTAGCACTGTGATATATTTTTTTACACACTCCTTCACACATTAGTCCTGATTCACAGCGTATCGCAGTTTTGCACTGATGGCATTCAGCCATATTAACTTTTATTTTTTACTATTATTATTGCACTTCTTTTTTCGGAAAATTATTAAAAATTTTAACATGAAATAATAATTAATTTTTAACAAAAACTAAAATTATTTAATTTTAATTTGGGAGCCGAAAAATTTTGCTTCTTGATCACAAAAGTGTTGACCACACAAGTGTTGTTAATGTATTCTCGTGGCTGTAGAATGCTAAACCAATAATAAATGCTGTCGTATTATAAGCAAAGCACGATAGATGCATTGGTGTATGTGTATATGAGTGCTTACAAGCAATGTCGTGAAGACTTCTTCTTATGAACAAACAATCAACAAAGTAGTGTTGATACGTGTATGCTTGTTATTTTCCATATTGTGCGTTTGAGTATGTTTGTAATATCCCTCTAGTCAGCCAAGAACCATATGTCTCTATGTCAACACTCTTTTCTCTAGCGACAATTGCACTAGTTGAAATATCGACAACTTTCCTTCTATGCGCGAGAAGAGATACGTTAGAGACAGCATTTCTAGTGTATTTCTGGTGATATTGTCAATGAACGCGTCAATAGTTTGTTTTTCTTTTTTATTATGCTATAGAATAATGTTAAAAACTTACGTACATATGTATGTATGTATTTAAGTTTGTTGCCCAACCCTTATAAAATTGTAGACGAGGGTCACTAAAATGTACTAATGAGTCCTTAGTTCAAATGTCTCCATATGGTCGATTACATTGGCTGCGGTACACCTATTCAGTTGTACTATTGACAATGTCACTAGTAAATCACTACTATTTTACTATTGACATCGAGCGAGGAAATATCGATATTGTAGACTAGAGCCCCTAAAATTTACTAGTGAATCTTTGGTGCCAATGTCTCCATGTGGTCCCAAAAGAACTACTTTGTCAGTATTGCTACAGTCTAGTGGTGGATTTTCAATGACAAGCTAATGTTAAATGTCAATAGATGATTACATTGGCTGGGGTACACTTGGTCAGTAGTACTACTGACAATGTCACTAATAAATCACTACAATTTCACTATTCGCATTTTCTGCAGGGATGTATATGGTAAGCTATTATGTGTTTAAGGGAGGTTTTTTAAAGCAAGCGCACACAACTAATGTCAATGCATGTGTGCGCGTGTGCGCGTTTGTATGTACATGCATGACGCTTGTATATGCGCCCATGCGTAAAAAGAAGCAAGCATCAAAAATTTTTAAGTCGCGAAGTTTTTTCTTCTTTATTCCTATAGCTGCAATAGCTGAAACAAATTATTGCAAACAGTGTTGTTTAGCGTTTGTTTTAGAAGATTTCTCTGTAGTAAAGCATTTGAAAACTCCCTCATGTCTTGAAAGTTCTTATAAAAGGTCTTGTGCAGGACTTTAATACACAAGACATCATGTGGTCGGGTTAAGAAGAATTTCGTTTAAATTTCATAAATATATAACATATAATACAAACTGCCTGGCTCATGATGTCGATAAGAAATTTACGTTCGCTTATTTATTGAAAACAAAACAAAATAAGAAAATTTGTTTTTGTTTTCAATATAAATAAGCGAACGAAAATTTCTTGTCGACATCGTGAGCCAGGCAGAAAGTTTCATATTATGGAACAAAGTAAAAAAAAAATTTATTATAATGTTCGTTTGATTTCATAAAATGAGTTTTTATGCAATTTTAATTTTCTACTCGTACATGTTTATAACCTAACTTTTTTGTTTATGCTAAACAGCTGTTCTTTAGAAGTTTAGCAGTGTTGCCGTACTTCCAACGTAATTTAATAAGAACTTTAATTAACCACGGAAAAAATGAAATCGTATTTAATTACAACTTAATTTTAAATAAAAATTAGCTAATTACGTACTTAATTATTAAGTTAAAAACTGCGGGTTAGTGTTTTTATGGGAATTGTTCTGTTCGTATCATGCGGTCAGTAAGAGACCAACTCGTGTGTTACGCGAGAACACGATTGAAAGGAAAAACAGGGTTGCTGTTCAGACACTGAGTGATTCCTTCTCATTTTTTTTAGGTCTTTTGAGTGAGAAGACCGCACAAAGAAATTTGGTTGAGCATATTTTGCGAGCTCTGCTAACAAATAACAAAGTTGAAAAACGAACTCAATAATCAACATGTTTTTTTATTTTCTTACTTTACCATTGCTACATTGGCTGACTTTTTTTCAGCTTCAAATTGTAGTTGGAAGAGTACGTAAAAGAAAATAAATGTAAATAACAACAACAGCTATTAAAGAATAGAGTGTAAGTTAATAATTAGTGTTTTTATGGGAATTGCTAAAATTTAAGTTTAAAATTTTTAAACGCACTAATAATCCCAAATTATTATTTTACTTATTAAGTAAACTATTTTTTTATTAAAAATACATTGAAATTGATTATTGAGGGGTTTAGCTGGATCGTATGCGCATTTCTCTGTTGCTAATGCAGATCATCAGGGAACCTTTACCCAAATTTCTTAGAGCAACTAGAGTTATTATGTTATAAACTTTCATTTAAACAAATGAGAAGCCTAACAACAACAGGATTTGGGTGGAATTGGAGTGAAGTTGTGGGCGCAGTGGGTTTCCTGTATTGAGATAAAGCTGGGATCCATTTCCTTTATAAGCAATTGGAGGTTGTGGCAGTTATTTTTGAAGCCGTTCATATTCCATTGTAGCATGACGAATTCCATACATATGGTTATTGATAACTAAAGGCGGGTGACTGGTTTGGAAATGGTGTTTTGATGGATAGTGTTGTTGCTTATTTCGTCTAGACTCCACCCCAGACAAAAGAAATCATTTGCGTGATTCCATCAATCAAGGGCAGAGCAGCCGCCGCGACAAAATCCACCTCGGCCTGCGCAATCAGGGCGGATATTTTAGGTGATTTATATAGTATATGTATATATAATATATAAAGTAACTATTGTCTCTGATTAGAGATTTCGTTAATCGTGAAATTGGCGATGTAAAGTTATCATTAGTTACAGAGTTGTAGTTAAGAGTTGAATTGTGTTTTTCAGGTGTTGTTGTTGTGTTTGGATTTTTAATATTATTTATTAGTTGTGTTGTTTCTTTGATAATTGTTGTTTGGAGGTAGTTGGGGTTATTTCATTTATTTGGTTTGTTGGTAGTACAGGTTGTTTGTTTAAATTAGTGATTGTAGTAGTGGCGTTTGCTTTTTGTTCATGTTTGTTGTTTAAAATTTCTTTGCGTTTTGTAGGTGAATCGGAGACGGTAGAATCATAAGTGGTTGTTTGGTTTGCTTTGGGTAGTTGGTTGCTGTCTTTGTATTTGCGACGGGCTTCTCATATGCTGTAGTAGTTTTCCGTTTTTATTTTTAGAATTTCTTTCATTTGGATGTACCTAGGGCAGTTCTTGCCAGGTGATGAATGTCCACCAGAGCAATTTGTACAAAATATGCGGGTGCATTTTTCTTTAGTATGAGGTGGTAAACTGCATGTGGGACACGTGGGATATCCTTTGCAACGATTTTTTGTGTGGCCTAATTTTTGGCAATTTTTACATCTCATTGGGCTCGGGATGTAAAAGTCTACTTTGCACTTGTACCAGGCGACATCGACAATCTTGGACAGGCGATAGAGATCGAAGGTGATTATCATTTTACCAGTTGGAATTCGTTCTTTGCCGTCCTCGCTAGGTTTTGTAAATATGTATACGTCGATGACACCTTGTGTTTTCATTTCTTGTACGATTTCTTTTTCTGCAACATTTATTAAGCACGGTACATAGATAACCCCCTTTACGGAGTTAAGAGAGTCATGAAGTTTGCATGTAATGGGACATACATTAGCTAGTGATTTAGCGTTTAAGAATTTTTTGGCGACACGTGTACTGCGTGAGAGTATCAGTAAGTTCCCGTCACGTAATAGGGATATAGATTCAAATTCGCTGCTAATACTTTCCACTCCTTTTTTGATCGCAAATGGGCTAATTTGTGGTAATTGTTTTTTAGGATCATTGGATGAAATTAAAACATATTTAGGGTCAGGTTGAAAACATCATGTGGTCGGGTTAAGAAGAATTTCGTTTAAATTTCATAAATATATAACATATACAATACAAAGTTACATATTATGGAATAAAGTAATAGAAAAATGTATTATAATGTTCGTTTGATTTCATAAAATGAGTTTTTATGCAATTTTAAATTTCTACATGTTTATAACCTAACTTTTTTGTTTATGCTAAACAGCTGTTCTTTATACTATGTAAGATTTAAACACTTTCTTAAACACGCAAATGGAGTATGTTCAGAGCGTTTTTTGATAACTCTGGTAATTAGAGCAGAAATACTAAATTATTTACAAAAACATTTGTTGTTTGAAAATATTAAACCAATAAAAAAACATAATTGTTCGTAATTTTTTACAAATACAATAATTTACTCACAAAACGTCAACCTTAAACATCTCAAATGTAATGTGAACGGTTGTGTTTAGTTTCTTGAAACACTTGCTGTTTAATTCAGTAAATGAATAAGGTTAAACTATTTTGTTTAACCTGTTTGGGTTATCTTCAAGGCGATTCACCAGGAAGATTTATTGATGCAACTCAAGCACTTGAAACTTGGTTGCGTGGAGATGGTTAAATCACTTTTGGTAAAACAACTTTGTTTCTTTGCAAAAATGTAATTGAACAAATGTTTTATTTAACTTTCTTTCTTATATACTAACTTATTGATATGTCATTAAAATTTTCTACTATTAATTATATTGCTTAATAAAATTGAGGTCATAAAATTTTGCTTTATTAAGAGTATTGCTTAAGTACAAGTTCATTGTACAAAAAACAACCATTTATGCATGATTGCAAGTTTGCAATTATTTATGACCCAATTTTGATATTCTTATGCAGAGTAATTATAAACAGTGTCTTATTTCTTTTGTTTAATTTTGAAGTGCAATGAACGTTTTAAAATAATAATAAGTTTGTTTAATTGTGAGGTGCAATGAACTACAAGAGAAGTGAAGTTTAAAATATAGGTCAGTGGTTTTTTCTTTATTTTTGTGAAAGTATGAACATGCACCCCCCGTTGAGGCTATGCTCAACAATTAATTATGTCATTAATAAAGTGCTTACTACTTGGATTTACAGTTGAATAAAAATTAACTATTATTTGTTTTTACAATTTGGTTATGATAAAGGCAATGACTAAGTAAATATAAAAAATATGTAACAAACTATTAAATTTATTATTATGTTTTCAAACATGTACGCTGAACTTCTGTCGTGGAGCTGGTGAAGGTGTTGTTGCTGGTTGTGGGTTACACCCAGATGATTGTGATGTTTCTGTGATTTGAGCGATGTTTGATTTCTTGCGTTTTATAGCTCTTACTATGATCCATATGATCGCCACTTCGCTGATGATTAGTGCTACATATGAGACAGTTCTCTCATGGTTTGATGAATGATGAATTTGGAAATGTGAACTGTTCATAGACTCTAATTTCTGTTGTAAGGATGTTAATTTGATGAGTTGTACTGCTATTTCGTCTGGCACAAATGACTGGTTGGTTTTGTTGATATGGTTGATGTGCGACAGGGGTTGATATGCTAGTTCTGATATGTTGCCAAGGCTCGTGTAAGATTTTTTTTTTTTCATATACATATTTATTTATTTTATCTTCAAAAATGAACTAATAATAAGTAATCAAATCTTAAATCTAAATATAATTATTAGGCCCGACCAATATCGGACATAAGCTTAGTGATAGTTATAAATAATACATAAGTAGTGATAATCAAAAAGAAGTATTTTTAAGCAGTCCCATCTGGAGTGTTGGGTATAAGAGCCCTTGTGTCCCTTTTTTTTAAGCGGATGTGTCCAGTAAAGCTCAAAATATTACGGGCAAGCGGATTAGGATGTGACTCGAGTTTAGTTAAATATTTGCCTGCGTATTTTGCAATTTCTTCACTCACTAGTGGCATATTTAAATCACGATGAATATTTGAATTTTTAACGTACCATGGAGCAGATGTTATTAACCGTAAAATTTTGTTTTGCCTTCGTTGGATTCTCTCGACATTTGAAGCTGAAGCAGTGCCCCACAGCTGAATTCCATAGCACCATATTGGCTTCAAAAGCGACTTGTATATCAAAAGTTTGCAGTCTAGGCTGAGTGTTGAATTTCTGCCAATTAACCAATATATTTGAGTCAATTTAAGTTTCATTTGGGTTAACTTAGAGTCAATATGATATTTCCATGTAAGCCTTCGATCAAGGTGTATGCCAAGGTATTTGACTTGAGAATGTTGAGGAATATTTTGATTCGAATGGGGGAACAGGTATCTTTTCTTAGGGTAAACGTTATATGAACACACTTTTGTTCATTGACTTTAATTCTCCATAAGTTCCACCATATTTCAAGCTGGGTAATGTGTGCCTGGAAATTGCGGGATGCCTCATCAGAATTTTTGTGAATACTCAAACAGGCTGTATCATCGGCAAATGTAGAAGTGTGGATATTATTGCTCACAGGCATATCACAAGTATATATTAGATACAAGACTGGCCCCAGAATACTACCCTGTGGCACACCAGAAGATATAGATTCGGGTACACTCATGAAGTCTCCTTCCACAACGGTAAATGTCCTATCAACAATATAACTTTCCAAAAGCTTTTGTATGTTTATTGGTAGGTATGTCTTCAATTTTAAAACTAGGCCTTTGTGCCATACTTTGTCAAATGCCTGAGAAACATCAATAAAAAGGGCAGAACAATACTTCTTTTCTTCAAAAGTCCTCCTTACAACTTGAACCAATCTATGCGTTTGCTCAATAGTGTTATGCTGACTTCTAAAGCCAAATTGATGGTCCGGGATGCACCCAGTATCAGCTAAAATTGTGGACAATTTAGTCATAAGCAGCTTTTCGAAAAGCTTTGAAATTGTTGAAAGTAAGCTTATAGGCCTATATGACTCAGCCTTAGTAAGATCTTTGCCTGGCTTTGGAATCATTTTAATCTTGGCAAGTTTCCAGTTATGTGGAAAATACTGCATTCGTAAAATGGCATTAAAAATAAATAGCAAAATTCTTATTGCAATATGAGGCAAGTTCATCAGCATCTTGTTACTAATTCCATCAATACCTGGAGCTTTCTTCGGGTCGAGCTCAGCAACTATTTTTTGTAGTTCACGCATCTTAAACCTTAAGGGACGAGGGGGTAGAGAGACTACACTCGGTAAATCGGCAGCACCCGTACATGAATTGGGAGTGAATACAGATTTTAAATGCTCAGAAAATAAGTTACCTTTCTCACTATCGCTTCTTGCCCAGCCTCCAGTCAAAGTACGCAATGGTGATTTGAGATCAACGGGTCTTTTAAGATTTCTAGTAGCGCGCCATAAAGAGTAATTAGATGTTGACGTTACATCAATACCTTCTAAATACTTTTCCAGTAATGCAGTCTTTTCCGACGATAGCAGCTCTTTGAGACGTTTAGTACATTCTTTAAGTCTGATTTTATTTAGGGGTGATCGGTGTTGTTGCCATTCTCTTCTAGCTCTCCTTTTTTCACATACAAGACGTTCAATTTCCGTAGAATAAATTCTATTAAAGCCAGTCGCGGATAGGAAGTAGTGGCATGTTCAGCAGCCTATTTAATGTATTCGTTAAGATTGGCAATATTAAATTCAATATCATCAGGTGATCTTAGCTGAATGTTTTCTACGCAGTGACTACTAATATATTTTTTGAATCCTAGCCAGTTGACCCTGTTAATCGTTTTCGCATATGAGTTAGTTAAATCACTCCTTAGTGGGTTGAAAATTGTAACTATTGTGGGAGAGTGATCGGAGGACAGATCTACAGAGCCCTCTACGTGAATTAAGTCCCTATGGATATTTTTCGTGACGCCAAAATCTATAACATCTGGAATCTTTCTTACGTCAGTAGGCCAGTAAGTAGGCTCCCCACTCGAAATGACATCTAAGCCAATTTTTGAAATTGTATTAAACAACGCTCTACCTCTAGGTGTAACAAGACGCGAGCCCCAGTACGTATGTTTTGCATTGTAGTCACCAGCTGCCACGAAACAAGATCCAAGCGATTTGTAGAACTTCTCATACTGATCTTCGGTAACTGAAAATCTGGGAGGTGAGTAAATTGATGATATCACGAAGTTCGCACAAAAATTTTCTACGAAAATATTCGTAGCTTGCATATATTCTTCACTAACGTTCTCAAGGATATAGTGCTTGAGTCTTGACTTAATTAGAATTGCTGATCCACCGCATGCTCTCCCTCTCGGGTCCTTTGAATCATATAGAGTGTAACCATTTATTTTAAAGCAGCTTCTCGAAGTCAAGTGAGTCTCAGAGACCATCATTATATCAATATTTTTTTCCGTGAGGAAGTGCTCAAGTTCAATTTTATGTTGGCGAATGCCGTTTGCGTTCCAGAAACATAGTTTTAACGTGTTCATGGTTTGTTGACTAATGCTTGAAGCAGAGTATTCTGCATTCTCAGCATTTCTTGCATCATGCTAGTCATATTTGTTGTAAAGTTGTTTATAGTTAGCACCAGATTCTCAATAGTAGCTTCAAGACGACTAAAGTTAAAGCTAGAGTTTGCATTCGTTGAATTACTTGGCGGTGGAACATTTTGTGTGGGAATAGAACTAGTCTTAGCAGCATCGGCATACGATACACGTGAATTAACTAGTTGGCTAGTTTGAGGCAGAGTGGCGCTATAAGCATTTGCTGATTGAACTGGAGCTAATTTAGATTTTTGACCCATAGCCTGTTTAACGAAAGAATATACACGGCATCCTCTGTAATTAGCGGTGTAATTTTCTCCGCAATTACTGCATTTTTTTCAGCTTGTACTTTTGGCTTGGTACAGTTAGCAGTGCCATGCAATTCACCGCAGATAACACAAACTGTAGGTAATTTGCAGTAGGTTTTTGTGTGGCCATAGTCTTGGCAATTATGGCACTGTACGGGACCTGAACGCTTACGTGGGTCTTCAACTGTGATTTTTCGGTGTAAAAGGTATTTTAGACTATAAATTGGGTGCGTCTCATTTTTCTTTAACTGAATATCATTCGGCTCCAGTTCAACACGAAATAGAGGCTGGGAAATCTTCTCTCTATTGATTATATTGGTAACAATTTGTACTTTAAATCCTTGTTCGATAAGTGCACATTTTACATCTTCAGGCTCAACATATGAATCTATGCCCTTTAATACTATTTGTAGGCCTTTAGCACTCTTAAGTTGATATGTATAAAAATTTGTTTTATTTTTTTCAAACTCACTAACAATTTTTCGGAAATCTTTTTCATCATATATTTGGATTTTAGTTTCATCAATATTACCTCGTTTAATTGGAATGATGTGAAAAGTATTTTCACCAATGGTCGACAGTAGATTTTTTAGAAGCGCGTTTGAATTTTTTTCTCTCAGATAAATAGGTGGTGGCTTAAAAGACTTTTGCGATGATGCAGCGGGCTTGTCGTTTTTGTCTTGCAATAATGAAAAACGATTTTGACGATTGATAGAAGATGTGCTGTTATCCCTAGACATCTTTGGGGCGGATCCAATTTTAGTAGAATTTGGGCTTGGCCCGCGCCTTAAAATGGTTATATATCTGTCCATTCCTACTTGTACCTTTGGTTTTGTACTACTGTTGTCTTCAGTAACAACTTGTTTAATTGTTGACCACGAGCCCGAAGCGGATGATATCGCTGAGTTAAATGTAGAAGTACTAGGCAATAATGTCAACGATTCACTAGTTGGCATTGGACAAAGCGAAGTTGATCGCTGACGAAACTGTGGTTTTGCCGTTAGTAAAAGTCTATTATCAGATTTTCGATTTTTATTAAGAGCTTCAGAACTCACAGCAAGTCTATTATCAGATTTTTTATTTTTATTGTTATCATTATGAGCATCAAAACTCACAGTAAAATAGGCATTTCTGCCGTTAGAACTCACTTCACTATTTTTTTCCTCTGGGGTACTCATAAAGAGTATTCCTCAAGGGTATTTTGTATGTTTTTTTGTTTACGGTTTTTTTTTATTTTTGTTATTTCTATGTGTAAAAATATTATCAAAGCAAAAAAATTCTTATTTATCAAAGTTAATATGTACTACGAATATTTTTTGTATGCTTTTTTTTTTGTTTAGTTTGTATATAAGAAAAATTCCGCTATTACGTCTGTTCACTATGAAGGTACAATGAGAAGTGTAAGATGAGACAGTTTTAGTTACGATTGATTGCTGGCCGAACATTTGGATGAAATCATGTTTAAGGATACAGTCTGGATTGATAGTTAACAAGCCGGACCCTAGTAGACTTATTGGTATAATTTCTTTTCCACAAACCGCTGTGGCATGTGTGGAGGCTCGTGATGAATATATCCATTTGTTTTTATGAGTTAGAGGTGTCCAGGTTACATTAGTTGGAAGCTTTCTCAAAATGCAATGTGGTACGGTGATATTGTTGAATAAGTTGATTTCACAAGAGCACATTTCTGCACCAAAGTTATATTGGAGTTGTACATCGTAGCATATAAATACCTCGTTGCCAATTACGTCACAGCCTTTCAGTTGTGTTGATGATAATGGAAAGTAGTGCCGTTGAAATGAGTTTATTGCTATTGTCGGACTGCATGTGTCTATGACTAGCATAGTGTTGTTTATGGGGGTCGGAATGGGAATTAAGTTGTAAAGCTTAAACTTTTCATGGTGTATTAAGGGTATAGCTATGCTGAACACTACATGATCCTGAGTAAGACCGCCTTTTATTTTCATAAGTTTGTAAAATTCCAGCAAGTCATCTTCAGGGACTGGTAACTCTAATGACTGTGGCATATGTGCTCGAACTTTTTGTATTTCAATTTCCAGTTGAATTGGATTCAACAGCAATGGATTAATTTTCCCATGATGAGTGTCGGTCAACGCGTTCAGAATGCAAGTTTGCATTCGTTGCAGATAGTTTGCAATGAATGAGAGTTTTGTTACACCCATACTGAACATGTGTGCAAGCTTAAGTTGTGTTATTTCCTCTGCTAGTGTCTCTTCAGTTTTCGCGATTTCATTTATTTTTAACAGAAGATGGTCAAATTTAAACTTAGTGTCTGTTAGACTTTCTTTGACAATGTTCATGGTTGAATTAATAACGGAGGTGTGGTCTTTTATGAGGCGAAGCATATAGGAATCGTTTTCTTGTAGTTGAGTTATTGTTGTTGACATTTTTTCTGCATATTCAGAGTCTAGTATCCCAAACAATGAATGAGCAACATTTCCGACGAAGTCTATAGCACCTCGTTTTTGACGTGGTTTGTATAGTAATTTATTATCAAGTCTCAAATCCGCTGCAACATGTCGAAGATGTTCTATTGTACTATAACACGATGCATTGTATTCCATCTTCACACACAATCGGCTCAAGGAGCTCGTTCCATTTCCTAAAAACGCTGTGTCAGCCCAGTACGCCGATAAGTCATAGTAAACGACCAGATTCCACTGACTTGCAGATATATACGTTGAGCCTACTTCTTCGAAATGAATACCCAACTTGGAACCGAAGCGCTCATTATCAATTGGTACTCCCAAAATAATTGGGAATATGAGCATTAGTGTCAACAGTGTGACGCCTAAATTATTTCCGAGTAATTTTGGACGTTTGCTCTTAGGCTCAGTGATTTCATCTTTGTTATCGATTTCATTGAATTCATCATTCGGTTTGTTGTCGTCTTCTGTTTCTTCTAGACTGGCCTTAGGGAGTGGTGCCAGGTAATGGACCGCTCTTTTAAGGACTCCTGAAGCGGTTTTGACGTCTGCCACTCTAACTATGTTGTCCTCCCCCTCATAGAATTTAATCACACGTCCTAAAGGCCATTTCATTACGGGGCAATTATCTTCCTTAAGAATGACGATGGTTCCGGGTTTTAGAGATTTCGATTGCTCCTTCCATTTGTTGCGATATTGCAATTCGTTCAGATAGTCTCGTGACCACCTTTCCCAGAAGTTGTGTTTGAGACTGGACACTAGTTTCCACCGAGTCGCCAAGTTTGTTTTCGTTGATGTGGCCTGTGCATCTACTTGTGCCGTTAGCGGTTCCCCAATTAGGAAATGTCCTGGAGTTAACGCACCAAAGTCATTGGGGTCGTTTGACATGGGTGAAATAGGTCTGTAGTTGAGAATCGCTTCTATTTCGATAATCAGTGTTTCTAGTTCTTCGTAAGTTAAGGAAGCACTAGCTAAGCTCCTGATTAAAAGGTGTTTTGCAGATTTTACTGCCGCCTCCCAAAGGCCTCCAAAATGAGGTGCTCGAGGTGGTATGAACCTGAATTGTATATTCTTTTTGCTGCATGCATTTTCTATTGCTTCTTTTGCTTCGCTTGTAAAAATTGCGGGTATTAGTTCAGACAATTTATTTTTTGCGCCTACAAAGTTCGTTGCATTATCGCAATATATAGGTTTGGCAATGTCCTTGTCGGCCAACAAACCGTTTGATGGCTCCTATAAATGCGTCAGTGGTTAGATCGCTTACCAGCTCTAAATGTACTGCCTTTGTAGAGAAGCAACAAAATACGGCAATATACGCCTTGTGTGGTCGTTTTCCTCTCACCTTGTAGTGAACTGTCATTGGACCACAGTAGTCTACTCCAGAATTAATGAATGGCCTAGCTGGTGTTACCCGTGTGGAGGGCAGATTGCCCATAATTTGGTGAAATAGGGCGGGCTTAGCTTTACTGCATATTGTGCAGCGATGAATCGCCGCTCTTGCCATAATCTTACCTTTTATTGACCAAAATCGTTGTCTCACTATTCCTAAGAGGGTTTGTGCACCACAATGCTTGTTGTCCTTATGTATCATTTCAAATATAAGCTTAGCGATTGGATCATTGTAAGGAAGAAGCAGCTGATGTTTGGAATCGTATTCCAATGATGAGGCTTCCAGTCGACCTCCCACACGTATCAAACCCTCACCGTCCAAAAATGGTGAAAGGTTCGACAAATTGCTGGTTCCTCGCAACACTTTGTATTTAGCAAGCTGTTGAATTTCTTCTTTGAAATCTGATGCCTGTATTTGCTTGATGATCAACATTAGTGCATTTGTAGTTCCTTTGTAGATAGGGATTTTTGATGTTGTCTAGACCCATTCCGTTTGGTATTGGTTACAAATCGTAAAATGTATCCAACAATGTGTTGAAGACGCCAGAATGAATTCTTATGATTTATTTTATAGATGAAATCGGGTTCTGTTGAAGTCATCACTAATGCTTGCTTTTCCTTTCTCTCTAAATTTGTTGGGTGGGCAAGGTTCGGCCTGAATTTAGGTGGCCAGGCTGTTTCTTGGCCGTGTAAAAATATGGGACCATAGAACCATAAAGAGCAATCTTTCAGGTGCCTGGGTGCAAGTCCTCGAGATAATATGTCTGCGGGATTACATTTTGTGCTGACGTGCCGCCATTGTTCTGGTCTAGTATTTTCTAGGATGGTTGAAATTCGATTGGCAACAAACGTGTTGAGAGACGCTGATGAGTTTATCCAAGACAGCACAATTTCCGAATCAGTCCACAACCAAACTTGGCTTGTAAACTCAAGATCAGCTATTATTCTAGTAGCTAGTTGTGCTCCAAGTACAGCTGCGCATAGCTCCAATCGTGGAATGGATTGAGCTTTGGGGCTACTCGGGACTTCGCACAAAGGATTTGTGACATGACTGTTCCATGTTTCATGGTAGATCGAAGATAAGCCACTGCACCGTAAGCCTTTTCTGATGCATCTGTAAATATGTGCAATTGTACAGATTCTGTGATTCCACCTTTGAAAATGTGTCTTGATATTTTTAGCGTTTTCAGTTCATTCAGGTCTGCGCGGAAAGTAATCCACTTGGTACGCATGGATTCGGGTAGGGCTTGGTCCCAATCGAGTTTTAGCTTCCACAACTCTTGTATGAATATTTTTGCAGTGACAGTGATAGGAAACAGAAGACCCAATGGATCGAAAATTCGTGCGAGATCCGATGTCACAGTCCGTTTAGTTACTCTTTTATTATCAATAATATTCACCTTTATGCTTAGTTGATCTTCTTTCGGCAGCCACGTAAGTCCTAATGTACTGATGGAATCTGATTTGCTGCTCTCGAAGTCCAAATTCAGTTCCAGATCATCTTTTGGAACATTTTTGAGCAGTTGGGGGTGATTGGCACACCATTTTCGCAAATTGAAGCCGCTTTGCTTCATAATCTGCTGAAGTTGTTCTTGCACCTGAATTGCGGTGTATAAGTTATCGCTTCCGCCTAGTCCATCATCTACATAGAAGTTTTCTTTTAGAAACTGTGATGCCAGAGGATACTGTCTGGCATTTTCCTTTGTCAATTCTTGTAGGCATTTAGTTGCCAAATATGTTACAGTGTTCAGTTGATAGTATGAGAGTGGTTCTGAAACATCTGTCCGCCAAATTATCATTTGAAAACGGCGGTCCTCAGGAGACACCAAAACTTGCCCATACATCTTTTCTACATCTGTGGAGAATACGAATTTGCGAATAAAATTGAAAATAGTTCACTTTGTACTATTGGTCCTGTATACATCAAATCATTTAAAGAGTGCCCTGATGTTGTTTTGGCTGAAGCATCGAATACTACCCTCAATTTGGTTGTGGAGCTGTCCGGTTTTAGAACGCAATGATGTGGGATAAAATAGTTTGGTGATCGAATAGAAGTTGATGATATCTTCGTCATGTGTTTCATGTTTTCGTATTCATCCATGAATTTCTGATATTGACTCCTCAATTCGGGATTTTTCTGCAGTCGATGTTCTAACGACAAGAAACGATTTAGAGCAATTTTGTAAGAGTCACCGAGGATTTCAGGATCTTGGTGGAACGGGATCTTTACAACAAAACGATTTACAATGTTCCGCGTTGTATGATGTACAAACAACTCTTCACATTTTCTTTCTGCTAGTGACAGCGCCCTTTCAGTTGACTTAAGTTCATCCAGTTCCCACAGTCTTGCAATGGAAGCTTCAAGGCTGTCATTAGTTGTGGATACTCCGCATATAAGCTGTGTAGGATGTTTTATTTCTATTTTTCCAGAAACTATCCATCCAAGCACAGTATTCTGGAGGGTTGGTAGTTGTGGAGATAATTCGATTTGTCCAACTGAAAGTAGTTGAAGAAAGTGTTCAGCGTCCAATAAAATGTCGATTTTGTCCGGTCGGTTGAAATGTGGATCAGCTAGTACCAAGTTTTTGGGTAATGGCCAGTCATTTATGTTGATGAATTGTGCCGGCTGGGGAGAAATAATACGCGGAAGGACAAATGCTTCGAGTTGTGTTGTAAATCCATTAATTCTAGAATGCAGTGCTATGTTAACTCGGTGCTGTGTTTTAGTGGTGGTGCTGCCTATTCCACTAATGTTTGCTGATGACGGCTGCATTGGGATACCAAGTCGTTTGACTAGACGCTCAGTGATACAGTTTACCTGGGATCCTGAGTCAAGTAATGCGCGGCATTCAATTTCTGATGAATCAGTTTTGAGTTTAACTACTGCAGTGCCAAGGATCACAGCTGATGACGACTGTTGACTTGCTGTGGTTAAAGAAGTAGCTTTTGATTTGGTTGAGCACCCTGGTGTTGCAGGATAAGTCGTAGCTTCTACAATGGTCGTTGCAGAGGATGATGCTGCCTGTGGTTTTTCTTCATTTAATTGTTTTGACGGGTAGTTCTTGTTTTCTAGATGCAATAGCGAGTTATGTTTCTTATTGCATTTTGTGCAACCCCTTGAGGTACATTGTTTTGAAGAATGACCAGATTTCAGGCAATTTACACATAACCTTTGTTTTTGGATGAAATTTAAGCGCTCGTATGGCTTGAGTTGTTGAAATCGAAAGCTGGTGAGGACCTATTTTACAAAGCACGCACGAAGGCTCAATTGATTTAGATGGTGCAGCTGTTGCACATACCTTCGAAGATGGCTTTTCTTTTTGGCCCATTGCCTCCATTGATTGAAATCGAGTTTCCAGAAAAGCTAGGAAGTGTTTGATTTTCTGTAGCTGTTTTGGATTTGTGATTGATCTTTCATATTGGTTATGAGTGTTTCGATCCAGTTTCTTTACGAGGAGGTGCAATAGCATGGGGTCCCAGGATGTAGTGTCGACTCCAAGATTTTGCAATGCATGCAGACATTCCTGAGTTGTGTCATGCAGTTGCTTGATTGATCCAATTGTTGGTCCGACTGCAGGTTGTTCGATCAGCTGCTGTATTAATGATGCGACCAAAATTCGTCTATTGTCGTATCGATCTTTTAGCATTTCCCAGGCTGTCTCATAATTTTCTGCAGTCGCTGAAAGGTGACTTATGAGCCTTTTAGCTTCTCCTGCTACATTAGCCTTCAGGTACCACATTTTTTGGACCGCAGGAATCCGCTGATTGCCTACAAGTTGCAGAAATAAGTCATAGAAGGTCCTCCATTTGAGGTAGTCGCCGTCAAACCTAGGAATTGTTATCTTAGACAGCGGTACTCCAATAGGCTGATCATATGGAGTCGGTGGATCGGGAGCCACTTGGGAAGCCTTCTTAAAATTTTCAAATATCCTTGCTTCTAAGGTAGTGTATGCAGTCATGTTGTATCCTTCTTGAACCGGATTATGACTGGTTTCCCATATGGTGAAATGTAGGTTCTGGATTTGGTCCCATAATTTTTCTTTCAGCTTCATATTCTCGGCTGTCGGATCCATTGTGAGCAATCGCTCTAGAGACCCCATCATTACACCTTGCCTTCTTATTAAAGCGATAGTTGCAGATGTCTTACATCCTACCTCACCAGCGGGTTTGATTATTGGTGTGGGTTTGTCGGCGATTGGTTGTTGAACTGCCTCTCCTGTAGATGATTTCATCAGAGCTATCTCAAAAATATCCTTGTATTTGTCGACAAGCTCTGAGATGTTTTTGTAGTAATCTTTAGCAAAGTAGTCGTGGTCTAACGGAATTTGATCGAGGCAACGGATTTTGCTGTCCGTGGTCTCAAATTCCCACCAAGCGCTATCTAGCCTTTTGAGTCGTTCCTCATAGCAAACAACAGTTTTCCTGATAGCTGAGTCCTTTTTAAAATTGCGGACTATAGTTTCGATCAAGTCACCTGCTGCCAGCTGTGATTCTATCAGCTTGTTGAAAGTATCCATATTTGGTTTCTCAGGAGTAACTATTTGAGTTGTTGAGTCTTCTAGCTGCCTAAAGGGGAATGCTCCAGTGTAGAAATTTGTTGATAAATATTGATCCTAGCTGCCTGAAGAGAATGTTCCAGTGTAGGAAGTTTACGATGTATGTTAATCCTAGCTGCCTGAGAGGAGTGATTTCAGTGTAGGAAACTTCAAAGACGAATATCGATCCTGTGTCAGATCACGTCGGGGTCACCAATGTTTAATTCAGTAAATGAATAAGGTTAAACTATTTTGTTTAACCTGTTTGGGTTATATTCAAGGCGATTCACCAGGAAGATGTATTGATGCAACTCAAGCACTTGAAACTTGGTTGCGTGGAGATGGTTAAATCACTTTTGGTAAAACAACTTTGTTTCTTTGCAAAAATGTAATTGAACAAATGTTTTATTTAACTTTCTTTCTTATATACTAACTTATTGATATGTCATTAAAATTTTCTACTATTAATTATATTGCTTAATAAAATTGAGGTCATAAAATTTTGCTTTATTAAGCGTATTGCTTAAGTACAAGTTCATTGTACAAAAAACAACCATTTATGCATGATTGCAAGTTTGCAATTATTTATGAGACCCAATTTTGATATTCTTATGCAGAGTAATTATAAACAGTGTCTTATTTCTTTTGTTTAATTTTGAAGTGCAATGAACGTTTTAAAATAATAATAAGTTTGTTTAATTGTGAGGTGCAATGAACTACAAGAGAAGTGAAGTTTAAAATATAGGTCAGTGGTTTTTTCTTTCTTTTTGTGAAAGTATGAACACTTACCTTAAACAGATTTAAGGCCATAAGTGTGAACATGGTATTAGAAGTTTTGCAGTGCTGCCGTACTTTCAACGTAATTTAATAAGAAAATTAATTAACCACTAAAAAAATGAAATCGTATTTAATTACAACTTAATTTTAAATAAAAATTAGCTAATTACGTACTTAATTATTCAGTTAAAAACTGCGGGTTAGAGTCGCAATGCAGAAACAGTGTTGCGTACTCAAGTATCACAGCCTTAAACAACTTAAGAATCTTAAGTATTCTCACCACACCAGAGGTGTATTTCAAAGTAAACATTGACAGCATTAATGATATTTATTGAAGGTGTTAACACTTTTAGATAAGGTATTGCTTATTGCTTGCCTTTTAGACACGGAAAGCTTACTTTGCAAAGTCTTAATTCAGCTGTGTGAAAGACAGAGGGAGCAATACTATCTCTTTCTCTCTTTCACCCCTGAATTAAGACTTTTCTACGAAATCGTCGGCTGCAGCCGACTTTGAGCCGCCGCCTCAAACGACCTGGAGCTCTGATCAGCTACTTAACTGGTACAGCAAAACAGAGAAGCAGGCCGAGCAATTTTTTTCGGCGGCGGCTGAAGGGGTAAAACTTATCGGCGGCAATGGCTTAGCCGCTTACGCCGTGCTTTAATCGGCTGCGCCGAAGAAAGAGTATCTATTTTGTTTTTGTTCTACACATTTTTTAAAAATTTTCAGTTATTTATGTGTACATTGGGATTTATATGTTTTAATATTGAAATGTGGTAGATCAGAAATGGAACTTAACATAAAAAACAATATTTTATAAGCAATAAAGTTTTATTTATGATTTAAAAAAATTATTATTTGACATATTGTCATTACCCCCCTTCTCGACTAGCAATAAATATGTTGGCAATATAGCAATAACGCCGGCAGAATAACAGAACAATATTGCTGATTGCTTTACTTATGTTAAGGCTGTGGGAAGTCGTAGCTCACAATATGGGAAAAGTCAACAGGAAAGGTGCAGAACAAAAATACAATTCACTTGTAAATATCTGGTTAATCGAACGAATTTTTATGTTTATAAATTTATAACAATACAGATCATTTTACTACACACGTTTTTAAGAAACTATTTTCCTATTTTATTATACATTCATATTTATATTTTCCCAATTTCACTAATATTATATAAATGTCAAATGTAATACAGAAAAGTCGAACATAAATTTTTTTTTTTTTAATACATGATATTTATTTATTGTATCTTCCTATATGAACTAACAATAAGTATTCAAATCTTAAATCTAAAATATAATTATTAGGCCCGACCACTGTCGGACATAAATTTAGAGATAGTTATAAATAATACATATTTAAGTAGTGATAAACAAAAGGAAGAAAAAATAAATAAAAATAAAAATTATTTTCAGTTAGTCCCATCTGGAGTGTTGAGTATAAGAGCCCTTGTATCCCTCTTTTTTAGGCGGATGTGTCCAGTAAAGTTCAAAATATTACGAGCAAGCGGATTAGGATGTGACTCGAGTTTTGTTAAATATTTGCCAGCGTTTTTTGCAATTTCTTCAGTCACTAGTGGCATATTTAAGTCACGATGTATATTTGAGTTTTCTATATACCATGGAGCCGATGTTATTAATCGCAAAATTTTATTTTGCCTTCGTTGGATTCTCTCGACATTGGAAGCTGAAGCAGTGCCCCATAGTTGAATTCCGTAGCACCATATCGGTTTCAAAAGTGACTTGTATATCAAAAGTTTGCAATCTAGACTGAGGGTTGAATTTCTACCAATCAGCCAATGTACCTGAGTTAATTTTAATTTCATTTGGGTTATCTTAGAGTCAATGTGGTGTTTCCAAGTAAGCCGTCGATCAAGGTGTATACCAAGATATTTCACATGAGTATGTTGAGGGACAACTTGATTGTTAATCCGAATGGGTAAACACGTATCTCTTCGTAATGTATATGTTACTTGAACACACTTTTGTTCGTTTACCTTAATTTTCCATAAGTTAACCATAGTTCCAGCTGGGTAATGTGTTCTTGAAGATATCGGGATGCCTCGTAAGGATTTTCATGCATACTAAGGCAGGCTGTATCATCAGCAAATGTGGAAGTGTGGATATTGCTGCTCAGAGGCATATCACAAGTATAAATCAAATACAAAACTGGCCCCAGTATACTCCCCTGTGGCACACCGGATGAGATAGTTTCAGGCATGCTCATAAAGTCTCCTTCCACAACGGTGAACTTCCGGGCAGTAATGTAACTTTTCAAAAGACTTACAACGTTTATTGGCAGGTATGTTTTTAATTTTAAAATTAGGCCTTCATGCCACACTTTATCAAATGCCTGAGAAACGTCGATAAACAGCGCAGAACAATACTTCTTTTCTTCAAATGTTCTTCTTATAAATTGGACCAATCTATGAGTTTGTTCAATGGTGCTATGCTGACTTCTAAAACCAAATTGATGGTCCGGTATGCACCCACTATTAACTAGAATTGGGGACAATTTGGCATGAGCAGTTTTTCGAAAAGCTTTGACATTGTTGATAGGAGACTTATTGGCCTGTATGACTCAGCCTTGGTAAGGTCTTTGCCCGGCTTTGGAATCATTTTAACTTTGGCAAGCTTCCAGCTATTTGGATAATACTGCAGTCGTAAAATGGCGTTAAAAATAAATAACAGTATTCTAATTGCAATACGAGGCAACTTTATTAGCATCTGGTTACTAATTCCATCAAAACCCGGAGCTTTCTTTGGGTTGAGTTCAGAAATTAGTTTTTGCACATCACGCGTCTTAAACTTTATTTGTTGAGGGGGTAGAGCGACTACATTTGGCAAATCAATTACACCAGTACATGTGTTTGGGGTAAATACGTATTTTAAATGGGCAGCAAATATGTTACCTTTTTCAGTATCGCTTCTTGCCCAACCTCCGGTAGATGTGCGCAGAGGTGGTTTAAACTCAACGGGTGTTTTAAGCTTTCTAGCAGCACGCCATAAAGAGTAATCAGATGCTGGTGTGACATCAAGATTTTCCAGATAGTTTTTAAGAGATGCAGTTTTTTCATGTGCAAGCAGCTCTTGGAGTCGTTTAGTGCACTCTTTAAATCTAATTTTATTCTGGGGTGATCTGTGCTGTTGCCATTCCCTTCTAGCTCTTCTTTTTTCACATACGAGACGTTCAATATCTGTAGAATATAGTCTATTAAACCCAGTTTGCGGATAGGAGGTAGTGGCATGTTTAGCAGCCTGCTTAATATTTTCGTTAAGATTGGCAATGTTAGATTCAACATCATCAGGTGTTCTTAGTGCTATGTTTTCCGTGCAATGACTACTAAGATATTTTTTGAATCGCAGCCAATTTACACGATTTATCAAATTGGCATATGGGTGAGGTAAATCACTTCTTAATGGGCTACAAATTGTAACGATCGTGGGAGAGTGATCGGACGAGAGATCTAGAGAAGCTTCAATTTGAATTAAATCCCTAGAGATATTTTTCATAACGCCAAAGTCTATTACATCCGGAATTTTATGTATGTCAGTAGGCCAATAAGTGGGCTCCCCACTTGAAATGACATCCAAGCCCATTTTGGAAATTGTATTGAACAACGCTCGACCTCTGGGTGTAATAAGACGCGAACCCCAGAACGTGTGTTTAGCATTATAGTCGCCAGCTGCTACGAAACAAGGACCCAGAGATTTGAAAAAATCCTCGTATTGATGCTCAGTAATTGCGAATCTAGGAGGAGAGTAAATTGATGATATGACAAATGTTATCAATAATATAATGCTTGAGTCTTGACTTTATTAAAATTGCTGATCCACCGCATGCTCTTCCTCTCGGGTCCTTTGAATCATATAAGGTGTAGCCATAAATTTTAAAAAGGCTTCTCGAAGTCAAATGAGTCTCAGAGACCAACATTATATCAATATTTTTTTCCGTGAGGAAGTGCTCAAGTTCATTTTTATGTTGGCGAATGCCGTTTGCGTTCCAGAAACATATTGTTAACGTGTTCATGGCTTATTAAGTATTGCTTGAAGCAGAGTATTCTGCATTCGCAACATTTCTTGCATCATGCTAGTCATATTTGTTGTAAAATTGTTTATAGTTTGCACAAGATTTTCAATAGTGGCTTCAAGGCGATTATAATTAAAGTTTGAGTGTGTATTTGTAGAATTATTTTGCGGTGAAACATTTTGTGCCGGAATAGAACTAGCCTTAGCAGCATCTGCATACGATACACGGGAAGTAACTGGTTGGCTCATTTGCTGAAAAGTGGCAGAGTAAACGTTTGCTGATTGAGCTGGAGCTAATTTAGATTTTTGCACCATAGTCTTCTTTACCAAAGAGTACACACGACAACCTCTGTAGTTAGCGGTGTGATTACCTCCACAATTACTGCATTTTTTATCACTTTGATCTTTTGGTTTGTTGCAGCTAGCGGTGCCGTGTAATTCGCCGCACACAACACAAACAGAGGGTAAATTGCAGTATGTTTTTGTATGGCCATATTCTTGGCAATTATGGCACTGTACAGGACCTGAACGCTTATGTGGCTCTTCAACTGTGATTTTTCGGTACAAGAGGTATTTTAAATTATAAATTGGATGCGTCTCATTTTTTTTCAATTTTATATCATTAGGCTCAAGTTCAACACGAAATAGGGGTTGGGGAATCTTTTCTCTATTTATTATATTGGACACATTTTTTACCTTGAACCCCTGGAGGACGAGTGCATCTTTTATTTCTTCGGGGGCAACATAAGAATCTATGCCCTTCAATACGATCTGCATGCCTTTAGCGCTCTTAAGCTGGTATGTGTAGAAGCTTGTTTTACTTTTTTCAAATTCAGCAACCATTTTGCGGAAATCAGTTTCGTCATAGATTTGAATTTTCGTTTCATCGATATTGCCATGTTTTATTGGAACAACGTGAAATTTATTCTCACCAATTACCGAAATTAATTTCTTAATAATAGCGTTTGAATTTTTTTCTCTCAAATATATTGGTGGCGGCTTGGAGGTTTTTTTCGCCGATATATCAGGTGTGTCGTTGTCATCTTGCAATATTTGGAAACGATTAGTAGATGATGCGCTGTTATCCCTAGATACCTTTGAAGCAGATGCAATTTTAGTAGAATTAGGGCTTCGCCCGCGCTTTCCCACAATAATATATCGGTCCATTCCAATTTGGACCTTGGGTTTTGGGCTTTTTTTATTTTCAGTGACTAATTGGGTAAGTGATGAATCGGATGATATCGCTGATTTAAATGACGAAGTAGTAGGCAACTGTAATGTTAACGAATCAGTTGACATTGGACAAAGCGAAGTTGATCGCTGACGAAAAATTGGCTTAACCGTTAAAAAAAGTCTGTCATCAAGTTTTTTATTTATTTTTTTTAAATTAAGATCATCAGAACTCACAGTAAGTCTATCATCAAATTTGTTATTTCTATTGTTATCATTAAGATCATCAGAGCTCACAGTAAGATAGGCATTTCTGCCGTTATCACTCACTTCGCAATTATTTGTTTTCGAGGTACTCATATAAAGTATTCCTCAAGGGCACTTTGTAAGTGTATTCCTCAAGGGCACTTTAAGTTATTTTGTTTACGGTTGTTTTTTTTTTGTTTTAGTTATTACTGTCTATGTAAAAAAAAAATATTAGCAAAGCAAAAATAGCTTGTTTATCAAAGTTAATGTACAACAAATATTATGTACTACAAATATTTTTTTTTTGTATGGTTTTTTTTTGGTTTAGTATGTAAAAAGAAATTCCGCTAATACTTCTGTTCACTATGAAGGTACAACGAGAACTGAACATAAATTAACAACGAGTTTGACGTTTCACGCTTGCAATAATTGTTAACGAAAATGCGTTGACAATTATTGCAACATACATAGCAAGTTCCTGCAATGAGCTGTCTCCACTAGCAATAATATAATTTTGACAACTGCTGCAATATATATCGACATATTTATTGCTAGTCGAGAAGGGGGGTTATTTAATTTTAATTTATTTGTTACTTGTCAAGCATGTCCATTCTTATCTAAATCATTAGTAGACTTCAACCATACCGCTAGTTATTTCATTTTATTTTGTATCGGCTCAAAACAGCCGAAATTTTATCTACTCAAAAAGACAAATTTCGGAAAAAAAATTTTGAACATCGATTTTCAGTTTCAAATCTTATTTTCTCTAAATTTTCATATGCTTATTTGAGCCACCGGAAATTCTCTCAGCGTGCCGCCGCCGTCCACAAAACTACTGCGCCGCCTATAATTTTGTCTGGACTTGTTTCTCTACATAGTGTGTAGCAGTGATGGGAAATGTGGCACAATTGTGCCATTTTTGGCACTATTTAATTTGTGCTGGCACTGTGGCCACAGAAGGGAAGACAGTGACAGGTAAAAAAAACTCCAATCAGGTTTTTTAAAATTCGTAGAAAAAAGCGAAAGGTATAGTGTATTTGATACTGCAGTGTATTACTTCTTACCAATTAACAAAAGCGTTGTAATTTTATTGCACTAAAAAGAAGAACCAAAACAAAAAAGCATACAAAATTTGAGGGAAAACGAGACAAACAGAAAAATACCCTTATCTTCCGTCTCGTGACACTTCTGTATTTTTTGTGATGTTGTCTTCTTCACAAATTCTTGACATTAGCTGACTCTCAGCCGATTTGTACTAGCCGCCGAGAGTTTTATTTTTAGATCACATAGGCTATGTACATTTTTAAAACGTTCAAACCGATTTTAATTAAATTAATAACATCTAAAAAGTTATATAGTTTCTGTACATTTTTAAAACTAGGTCCAGGAGGGCGATAGGGGGAAATTTTCGCCCATTGGAAACGTTCAAACCAATTTTAATAAAATTAAAAAAAAATATCTGCATCTAAGAACTTACGTAGGATATGTTCATTTTTAAAACTGGAACCAGGAGGGCGATACGGGGGAAATTTCTGTCCCTCCGAAATGTTCAAACCGATTTTAATAAAATTTAGAACATAGATAGATCTGTATCTAAAAAGTCACATAGGCCATATAGATTTTTAAAACTAGGAATAGGAGGGCGAAACAATTAAACTGATTTTAATGAAGTTAAGAACATAGATCTGCATCGAAAAACTTACATAGGCTATGTATATACATTTTCAAAACTAGATCCAAAAGAGCGAAAAGGCTAACTTTTTGTTAATAATTAAACCGATTTTAATGACCATAAACATTTTCTTAAGTAGTGCCACGAAGAGTAGTGTGGGGACAATTTCTGAGTCTCAACTCGATATTGGTGAAATTTAAAATATAGATACTACTTCGTTTAGAAGGAGACATACTCTATGTATCTTCTCAAAAGTAAGACCATCAAGGGGGCGGGGAATGAGTCCTGCTCCTAAGAAACGTCAAAATCAATTTTAATGAAATTTAAAGCATAGAAGAAGACATAGTCTATGTACCTAATTTCTGCTTCTCCGAATCTTTCAAATCGATGTAAATGAAATTTAAAAGACGATGGGGGTAAATTTCAAAGTCGATCAGGGTAGCGAAGCACACCGCGTATAGCTAGTTTATTTTATATTAATTATTATTATAAATTTGCTCATAAAATTTCAGCACAAATACTAAAAATGTTGAAATAGAAAATTTTGTATTGAGGCCAGCCACATTTCATGCTGAATGCCATCAGTGCAAAACTGCGATACGCTGTGAATCAGGACTAATGTGTGAAGGAGTGTGTAAAAAAATATATCACAGTGCTAAAAAATGTTCAGGAATCGACCAGTATGCAAGAGGAATATTAGATTCTGGAAGTTTTATACGTTTTATGTGTGATGATTGTGTCCAATATATCCATAATATAGATTTGGTGCTTGGTGATGTACAAGAGAATGTGAAGAAAAACAAAGAAAATTTGGCTGAATATAAAGGAGAATTTAAAGAGGCATTAAAAGAAAATGAGCGCGAAATTAAACATCTACTTGAAGCAATAGAAAAAAGATATGGTGAAAGATTAAAATAATTGGATGAGGCTCAAAAATTCTGTGACTTAAATGTACAAGAAATTAAAAAAGTTTATGGTAATATAAAAGATCACGAAAATAACAACAACAAAATGTGTAACTTAATAGAAGAAAAGAATGATAAGATGTGTAATGAAATCAAGAAAGTAATAAACGAAACAATTGTCATAAATAAACAGGTGTCGTACTCAGGGGCGGTCAAAAAAGCAGTAGTGCTGCCAGATTTGAATAAACAAATCCCAGTAATAGTTAAACCGAGGGAAAAACAAGGTGTTGAAAAAACAAGAGAAGAACTCAATAGAAAAGTTGATCCGGGAAATTTAAAAATAATAAATGTTGAAAGCCGAAGAAATGGAACCGTATTAATACAAACTGAAAGTTCCGAGGAAAGAGAAAAGATAAAAAACGCAATACAGAGTGAAATGAGTGATGATTATGAAGTAAGGGTGCCTAATCCAAGAGATCTAAATGTCGACATAAAGTATTTGAGTTTTAAATATTCCGAAACAGAGTTAATTGAAAAATTGAAGAAGCAAAATCCGTTTTTACGGGACAGTAATATCAAAGTAATAAAAATTTATGAATGCAGAAGGAATGGCCGAAATATATACAATGTAAAATTGGCAACTGATGGTGAAACGTATGCAAATTTAATCAGCGAGCAAAGACTTAATATAGGCTGGGAACGATGCAAAGTATTTGACGGAACTGATGTGCTTCAATGTTTCAAATGCAAAGGTTTTAATCATTTAGCTAGTGAGTGTAAAAACGAAGAAACATGCTTTAAGTGCCATGGAAATCATAAATATAATGAATGCACAAATGATACCATAATAAAGTGTATAAACTGTGTACGGGTAAATAATAAACTAAATATGGACTTAGACGTAAATCATTTAACGAACAATAGGCAATGTCCAGTATATCAAAACAAACTAAAAAATAGGAAAAGAAAAATGGGTTTATCAAGTTAACAATCACAGAATTTAAAAGCGATTTATACAAACATACAAGGACTGAGAAATAATTTTAATCAATTAGAAATATTAGCAGCAACGGAAAACCTCGACTTTATGATATTATCAGAGACACATCTTACAAAAGATATTGAAGAGAAAGAAATAACACTGCATAATTATAATCAAGTTGTATCGTTTTCAAATTCAACGCAAACAGGTGGGATAATTATATATTTTAAGAAAGAATGGAATGTAGTAAAATATTTAGAAAAAGTAGAAGACTCCAAATTTTGGATTATAGTTTGTACAGCCAAATACAAGCAAGTGTATGTGAGTGTTGCTGCAGTGTACAGATCACCAAGTAGTCAATCGTCGGATTTCTGCGATACTCTCGGGGAAGTCTTAGAAGAAATTTGTGAACAAAATTGTGATATTTTAATTGCGGGAGACTTCAATATAGACTGGTTAAGAGATAGCTTCTATAAGCATCAAGTAGAAAGGTGCTTAAATGACAACGGAATGAAACAGATCGTCAACAACTTTACTAGGGTAACAAAACATGCAAGAACATTGAGTGCCATGGCTACACGTTTTCGTGCGACACCTAATACTTCCTGGGATGACACGTCGCACGTTTTCGTACGACAGGCATTGTCTGGCCTTAGATATTGTCGTGCGTTGCTGTGTGACTCTACAGGGTTTTTTTAATGTGTTTCTAGTACCCTAATGTTTGCCCTAAATTTTGGTTCAAGTTTCATAGAGATATCTTCATTTTTTGCGGTTTTATCATAAAAACTCGGAGGTTCTTTTTAATTTTTTTTTATAGCAAAAAATGTGCTTGGCACCCGGGGAAGGTTTTCGTCAAAACCCCTTGGCACTCAATGTGATAAGATATCGGTACAAAATAGTAACACAAATAAAATATCGGAACATGAAATTATCGACATAATAATTGAAAGCGAACATAATGATGATACGGAAACGCATATCAAAGAAGTAGAGATATTCAAATACAATAAGATATCGTTTAATAGAGAGATAAGTTCAATGCTAAGATACGAAGACATGAAAAATGTGAATGAAAATGCATATTTCTTCGATAAGTGTTTTGAGCAAGCAGTCAAAAAATTTATTATAAAAAAGAAAGTAAAAGCGGAAAATAAAGTTAAAAAATGGTATAACTATGAAATAAGTGCAATGAAAAGAGAAAAAATCAACAGATACCAAATAGCAAAATTTGAAAATACAAATTGTGCATGGGAAAACTACAGAGCTATTAGAAATATATACAAAGCAAAAATAGAGAATGAGAAAAATAAATTTATAAATCAGCAAATAAACAGTGCCAGAGACCAAAAGCAAATGTGGAGAGAGATTAAAGAATTGGTTCTAAAAAAACATACAAATGCAGTAACTTCTGTGATATTTAATCAAGTGGAATATAATAATAATAAGCAAATAGCTAGTCATTTTAATGAATACTTTATAGATAGTATTAATTTAATAAGAGAGTCAATCGAAAATGTACAATATATAAATAGAATACCGTTGACAAATAAAAAATTTAAATTTAGTACAATAACATTATTCGAACTGAAAAATATAATAAAAGAAATGAAAAATAAGCCTGACTAGACGAAGGTATCAACAAAAATCATACTCGAAAACTGGAACGCTACGGGCATAATTTTACTAAAGATAATAAATAATTCAATGGAAACAGGAGTGTTTCCGGAAAGCTGGAAAGAAACAGTAGTAACGCCAATAGAAAAAATTGCTAAGACAAATAAATGCGAGGAATTTCGACCAATTAACACCTTAAAAGTATTCGAAAAAGTTTTGGAAAAAGTAGTAAAAGTATATTGAAGACAATTATTTTTTATCAAAATATCAATCTGGCTTTCGAAAAAAGTTTTCATGTGAAACTGCAATAAATCATATAATAAACGAGTGGAAAAATATAGAAAAAAATAAGAAAATTATGGCAATTTTTTTGGATTTTAAACGGGCATTTGAAACAATTGTAGCGTGTTCTAACTATCACTACGACTAACATTGCGTAGTAAACATTTAAAGTCAACTTGACCGCAATATACATAACATCCAATGGCATTGAAATTATTTTACGCTGGACATTTGACACTCATGCAAATGCATTAGACAGACTGCAACGTAAATATGTATTTTGTACAAATGATACTTGACCAGTCTGATCGAAGGCCGCAGCAAAATGCATTTGAATGAATCATAATTAATAACCACATGTGTTTATATAATAAATATAAATAATACAAAATCCATGTTTTCCAAATTCCTTATGAGACACACGCCGCACGCCTACCGTGGGAAACTAAAAGGAACAATTTGCTTATTAAGCATATACCTTTTCTTTTTCCTCTTAGGTTAAAATAGGTTAATCTTTATTCTCATAACTAGTATATAAGACAATGTATTTTTATTTTAAATTCAATTATTAAACAACATTCCTGGAGCTCCTAGCTGAGCTCAGGAAATTATATTTTATTTAGAATAATTAAATAAACTAAATAAATAATCAAAAATAAAACTAATAAATAATATAGTAACAAACCAAAAAAGTTTGTCTTAAGTAGAACAAAAATAAGCAAATTAACAAACATGTGAATAGTTAGTAAGGAACAAAACGACAATGGTAAGACTGTTGTAATATATATAGAAGATGGTAATATATATAGAAGGTGGTATATATATATAGATGGTAACTTGCGTATACATTACGAAACACATTAGCAAATTGAAATGCAATGAATCAAACCAATTCACATATTCCATTTGCAATAAAGTTACGTATATAAGGCAGACATCTACATCAACTGACACCACACACAGTGGACCAAAACACAGAAGAACGCTGATGAGGAAGGTTTAGTGGCCTTCGAAAACGGCTGGCTGTTCCGTTCAACTATGTGTTGTTGTCAGAATATTTACAACTAACTTTGATGTTATTTGTTCATTAATAATTATCACATGTAATTTGGCTTAAAAAGCGTTACGAACTTTAGCCTATTCAATTCATAAGAATATAGAAACAAATACAGTTCGAAAAATAATAATTAAATTAACTAATTAATAGTCATTGGCTTGTGGCAAAAATTAAAAAAAAAAAAAAATAAAAAATATACTTAATATAGTAACAAACCAAAAAAGTTTGTCTTAAGTAGAACAAAAATAAGCAAATTAACAAACATGTGAATAGTTAGTAAGGAACAAAACGACAATGGTAAGACTGTTGTAATATATATAGAAGATGGTAATATATATAGAAGATGGTATATATATATAGATGGTAACTTGCGTATACATTACGAAACACATTAGCAAATTGAAATGCAATGAATCAAACCAATTCACATATTCCATTTGCAATAAAGTTACGTATATAAGGCAGACATCTACATCAACTGACACCACACACAGTGGACCAAAACACAGAAGAACGCTGATGAGGAAGGTTTAGTGGCCTTCGAAAACGGCTGGCTGTTCCGTTCAACTATGTGTTGTTGTCAGAATATTTACAACTAACTTTGATGTTATTTGTTCATTAATAATTATCACATGTAATTTGGCTTAAAAAGCGTTACGAACTTTAGCCTATTCAATTCATAAGAATATAGAAACAAATACAGTTCGAAAAATAATAATTAAATTAAAACTAATAAATTTTTTAATTAAAATAACAACCTATTACATGGCGATCCTGCCAATTCCTGAGAGTGCTATTTTTAGCACCAGGAAATAATTTTTGGGGTCCTGGCAGATCAGCCAAAAACGATCTACCAGTGGAAGAAGTCCGCCTGGCCAAGAGGCAATAAATAATTGAGGGACAACAACTACAGCAATATCCACAACTTATGGGATACATTATAATTTGAGACAACATATTTACTAAAACCAGCATGGGAAAACCAGGACCACAGCCCCTTACAATAGAGGAATACAAAAAGAGAACACAAAAGAAAAAAACAGAAGAGATTACGGTGCCAGTAACAAAAAAAGTAAAACGCAGGGGAGGATACCTCTGCTGACTAAAAAGGCAGAAGGCACTTCTCATCCGAGAAGTCAATAGAGATCCACCTCCAACATGGTCAGATTCTACCAACATGGACCGGCTCATCCAACTTCAACTAACAAAAAGCAAGAAAGAGTAAAACCATATACAAAAAAAAAAAAAAAAGAAGTGCACTAATTGCGGTGCACTCTTAGGTCAGTAGGCGTTAACCGCCGTTGACAAAATTGCATTTTTTTTTTTAAATTATCCTCAATACTATTATATATTAACATAAATAAATTTTAAATGGTACTTTTGTAATTAATTTTTTTAATGTAATTAATTTTGTAAGGCCATAACATAACTTTAATATGTTATAAAATTTTTTTTTGATATTCACTAATGGAATGAAAAGATATTTTGAATAAGGCACGAATTATAAAAGAAGATTTAGAACGGTCATATAAGTGTATCAATATTGATAGACCAATTAAAAATGAAACAATTATTCATCATTTTCAAATAATCCTTAAAAAATTAGAAGAAATAAGAGTTTTATTTAATGTTTATTACAATAGACTAACAGTAGCTCACCAAAGAGCAACAGACGCATTTTTCCTTGATTTAACAAGCAGAATTTCAAAACTAGCCGATAAAAAATCTATACAAATCGAACTACCAAATTCAATACACGAAAGTGTAACATTTAATATTTCTATGCCTATAATTGAATCCACAATGACTCAAACTGTAGTAGACTTTTTAAATACAGCTTCAAAGCTGATTATAGAATTTGATGGAAAATCAGAAAATTTACGATCCTTTGTTGACTCCTTGTCCCTAGTAGATTCAATAAAAGGTACTCACGAAGCGGTTGCAGTATCACTAATAAAAACAAAATTAAAAGGAAACGCCAGAAATCTAATAAATAATGAATCAACTATATCCGAAATAATAAACAAATTAAAAATTAGCGTCAAGGGAGAATCTGTGGAAGTATTAACGGCAAAAATTTTAAATATAAAACAAAATAATAAAACTGCTAACGCTTATTGCAGCGAAATAGAAAATTTAACTAAAGCGCTAGAAACCGCATACATTTCAGATGGATTGTCATGCGACCTAGCCACAAAGTATTCCACACAAACTGCCGTAAAGGCATTAACTAAAAACTGCACCATTGATAAAGTCAAGCTTATCATGGAGGCAGGACAATTTAATAGCATGAACGATGCTATAAGTAAATTTGTCAATAGTTGTACAGATGCCACAGGTCAACAAAATACCATTTTGTACTAAGGACCAAAGTACAAATCTGGAAACAACTTCCGTGGAAATAATTACCCACGTAGAAATAATAACAACAACTATAATAATAACAATTATTACAGAAACCGACAAAGATTTAATAATAATCGTAGGAACAATAACTACGTAAGAGCAACAGAATCAAATGATAATGGTTCGGAAAACTCCGAAATTCCCCTAGGATCAAATCAGTAAAAATTTACCATCTAAATCTAAACTTGAGCTTCTTTATACATATTCAGTTAGGCAATACTAACAATTCACTCACACTCTTAGTAGACACAGGAGCAGACATTTCACTAATAAAATCAAAATTCTTTAAACTAAACCAAATTAACACTAACAAAGCAACAACTTTAAGTGGAATAGGACAGGGTAACATCAAATCTATTGGAAATACATTTTGCGATTTAAAATTTAAAAACTTTTTAATACCACATTACTTCCAGGTAGTAGATAATAATTTTCCGATACCATGCGATGGAATCATTGGCATGGATTTTATCAAAAAATATAACTGTATATTGGATTTCAACCAAGATAATGATTACCTTATCCTTAGACCATTTAATATACCACATACAATAGATATACCGATTACGAATAACTGCAATTAAATTAATGTACCTCCAAGATGTGAAGTAATACGTCAAGTAAATTTTACCAATTCAAATAACGAATTATTAATTCCAAATCAAGAAATTGAACCAGGTGTTTTTATACCAAATACATTAGTTAAATCTGACAAAGCATTTATTCGTATTCTAAACACTAATAACACCATTACTAAAATCAAACAAAGTAACATAAAAACCGAAAACATCTCTGATTATGAAATTATCAAAGAAAATTTAAGCAAAAACTCAAAAAGAAAATCGGAAATATTAAAAATTTTACAGAAAAATTTCCCACAACAATTTAAAACAACATTAACAAAACTATGTTCAACATATAGTGATATTTTCGGTTTGGAATCAGAAACAATAACAACTAATAATTTTTATGAACAAAAATTGAGAGTAAAAGATAAAGAACCAGTATATATTAAAAATTATCGTATACCACATACACATAAAGAAGAAATTGACAAACAAGTGAAAAAGTTAATAGACGATAAGATTATTGAAACTTCCTTTTCTGAATACAACAGTCCAGTCTTGTTAGTACCAAAGAAGCCACTTCCTAATTCTGACCAAAAAAGATGGAGACTTGTCATAGATTACAGACAAATAAATAAAAAATTAATTGCAGATAAATTCCCATTACCTAGAATTGATGATATATTAGACCAACTAGGTAGAGCAAAATATTTTTCGTGTTTAGACTTAATGTCAGGATTTCACCAAATCAGTTTAGAGAAAAACTCTAGAGACTTAACAGCTTTTTCAACCAACAATGGTTCATACAGATTTACTAGATTACCTTATGGTTTAAAGATAGCACCCAATTCCTTTCAAAGAATGATGACACTTGCTTTCAGTGGTTTAAAACCAGACCAAGCCTTTCTATATATGGATGACTTAGTAATACTGGGATGCTCCGAAAAGCACATGCTTTCGAATTTGAAAAACGTTTTCGAGCTATGCCGAAAGTACAATCTTAAATTACATCCTGAAAAATGTTCATTCTTCATGAGAGAAGTAACATACCTAGGTCACAAATGTACAGATAAAGGAATATTACCAGACGATAGTAAATATTCAATCATTGAAAAATATCCAACACCAACAGACGCAGATAGTGCAAAAAGATTCGTAGCATTTTGTAACTACTATCGAAGATTTATTAAAAATTTTTCTGAATACTCCAGACATTTAACAAAATTATCCAAGAAAAATACACCCTTTGAATGGACGAAATATTGTGATTATACATTTAAATATCTCAAAAAGGCATTAATGAGTCCAACCTTATTACAGTATCCTGATTTTGCCAAGGAATTTTGTATAACAACAGATGCAAGTAAACACGCTTGTGGTGCTGTTTTAACACAACAACATGAAGATAAACATTTACCTATTGCTTATGCATCCAAAACATTCACAAAAGGAGAAAGTAATAAATCAACAATTGAACAAGAATTGACTGCAATTCATTGGGCAATTACCCACTTCAGACCATAATATATGGAAAACATTTTCTTGTCCGTACTGATCATAGACCACTTTCTTATTTATTTTCAATGAAAACCCCAAGCTCCAAGTTAACAAGAATTAGACTAGATTTAGAAGAATATGATTTTACAGTAGAATATCTTAGGGGAAAAGATAACTATGTTGCCGACGCTCTATCGCGAATTACAATAAATGACCTAAAAGACATGAATAATAAAATTTGTTCTATATTAAAAGTCACGACTAGATCGATGACCAATACAGAAAAAGAAATGAATAGTAATAAACAGCATAAATTTGATAAAAATAAAAATAATGATAAGCCCAGTATATATGTACCTTTAACAAACACTGACGTCAGAAAATACTATAAACTAAAAATTTCCCCCGCAAGATGTTATATCAAACGTGGAAAATCTATAGTAACATATACATATTAATGATTTGTTTACTAAAGAGAATTTTGACTTAGGACAATTTTTCTCTAGGCTCGAAAAAGTGGCCGGTAAACACAATATATATAATTTACAAGTGGCACCTAGTGAGAAAATTTTCGAATTTATCTCTATTAATGAATTTAAACTTATGGGCAATAAAATATTAAATAAAATTAAAGTAGCGCTACTAAATAAGGTGACCCAAATCAATAATAAGAATGCCAAGGCAATTCTTGAAATTATGCTGAAATATCACGATGATCCCATAGAAGGAGGACATTGTGGAATATATAGAACATTAGAAAAAATAAAAATATATTACTATTGGAAAAATATGTCTAAAGACATATCTAAATACGTAAAAACATGTCATAAATGTCAAACTGCTAAAACTTTAAAACATAACAAAAGTCCAATGACTGTGACACCAACGCCAACAAAACCATTTGATACGGTAGTGGTAGACACAATAGGACCATTCCCAAAATCATTATTTGGAAATGAATACGCAATCACAATAATATGTGATTTAACTAAATATTTAGTTACTATACCAATAAGAGACAAAAGCGCTAAAACAATCGCTAATACTGTGTTCAGACATGCATTTTTAATTGAGTGAATTTAATTTTAATTGCGCAATTAAATTTACTGTTCACACATACTCAATTTAGCTGACTCAATTATCATATGACAGCTGGAAAAAGCATTGTTTTTATTTGTTTTGTGAATATTTGTGTTTGTAAATTTTCAAAATGGATGCAAATTTTGGTTTAAAAGAAATTTTACTTGCATATAACAGAAATATGGAGCTCTTGGAGTCAATGCGATCGATTTTTGATTAAAAATTATCAGTGCTTAAAAAAAAGGAAAAGAAAAACTTGTCAAATTTAGAAAGATTACGAAAGCAGCAGTTATATCTCCTTGCACTAATTTTTTAACTTAACGTGCACATCGCGCGGGCTGTATGGAAAGGCCAACTTCTGCAGCTCATCAGCTTTCTCATTATATACGTGATTGTTTTCTCTTTGGCCACGAAGCTCCTCTATTCGACATGGACACAACTCCAATAGAGCAGCTTCACTGGTCTCAGTCCACGCGAGCCTCATCCTCTAAATTTTTTTTCCTATTTATAAAAGATATTTGTTAATAAATTTATCTATGAATTAAAAAAAAAACTTCTTCACCAGCATTTATTTTTTATTTATTTATTTCATATTGTTCAGTTTGTTTTCTTTACATGTATGTATGTATGTATATTTGTTTTGTTTATATATATGTATATTTTTTGACATTTGGCTCGCCATTATAAGAAATTTTTCTGCTCACTGAACACAGTTCTTAATAAAAACATTTATGACCAGGGTTGTATTTCGAGTTTTACGCAATTAGTGATACAATTAACTAGTAATTGCTCAATTTATTAATTGACTTATTGTATGGTAAATTGTTGTCAATTAAGGTCTTAATTGCAAAAATGCTCTAATTGCGCAATTAAGGGGTATGTCTGAACACGGTATAAGGCAATATTTGAAAATTTTATACTTACCTATGGTCCAATGAAGAAGTTCATTTCGGACATGGGAACAGAATATAAAAATTCGATATTAATAGAACTATGTAATCTACTAAAAATTGAAAAATTAACGTCGACAGCTCATCACCACCAAACAGTAGGCACAATAGAAAGAAGTCACAGAACTTTCAATGAATACGTACGTTCCTATATGTTGTAATCTTCAAACTTCTTTTATTCACTTCTTAAATTCAACTAACTATTACAATTGTCTCTTACGTACTAATACAATTAAAGAAAATGCATGAATTCATATACATGTATTTGTTTAGGAAATGTTCAGAAAAACATATGAATTAGGGTGACCCAACACCTCCCCTTTTTAGGATTCAACTGGGGCTGAAACGGTTGATTGGACGACGCTGTCGCTGAGATCTTCTAGGTGTTGAATTGGGTGCAGAATCTGGAAAGTTAGATGATGTTGTAGACGGCAATCTTCTTGTATTTAAACCTTCGGAATTGTTAGCAGTTGTAGAACTTGTACTTGGAACATCTTTTTGCGAAACTGAATTCCCGTAAACATCTAAGGCATCACACCAGACTTTCTCATCGGCCGTATCGTCTCCATTATATCTTCTTCTTAATTGATTAACATGTGACCGAATTAATCTGCTATTATTTAGAAAAACGTTGTACATAACATTACCGACTTGTTCGATAATTTTACCAGGACTCCAGCAAAAGTTGTTGTTACCCTTGTATACTCTCGCATACACAGTATCGTTTTCTTCGAAAATTCTTGGTCTTGCTCCATGTCTTTTGTTGAATTGTTCGGCAACTTTATTGTTGTGAGTTGATGGTACGTTTTCGTTTTCAATCGTTGGCTTCAAAAGATCTAAAGTTATTCGCATTTTTCTACCAAATATAATTTCGGCTGGCGATTTCTTGTCGGGCGTATTTGGATTTGCTGTTGACCGGTAGTTTTGTAGAAACGTGTTTAAATTTTCATATATATTCCCCTCTCCCTTTTGCTTCGCAAGCATTCTTTTGAAAGTGTCGACAAATCTCTCAGCTTGTCCGTTTGACATTGGGTAGTATGGGCTGGAACAAAAGTGCTTAATACCATTTTGAGCCAAGAATTCCTCAAATTGTGCGCTTTTAAATTGCGTTGCGTTGTCGGAGACAATTATTTGCGGTAATCCGAAACGAGCGAAGACATCTTTGAGTATTTGAATTGTTTGGTGTGTGTTTATAGTTTTTGTTGCTACTATTTCTGGCCATTTGGAAAGTGCATCGACTATGACTAGAAAATATTCTCCCTCAATTGGACCAGCATAATCTATATGTAAACGTTGCCACGGTTCTGATGGCTTTGGCCATTGTTGGAGTAAAGTTTTTGTTGGCATTTTAGCGACTGCTGCACAATTGTTACAGTTTTGAACCAGGGTTGTGATATCGCCATCTATGTTTGGCCAATAGACATAGCTCCTCGCAATTATTTTTGACCTTTCTATTCCTGGATGTCCATGATGAATTTGTTTAAGCACTCTTTTGCGGTAAATTGCGGGAATAACAATTCTATTGCCTAACATAATAACGTTATTTACAATAGAAAAATCATATTTTCTATTAAAATATGGTTTTAGATCTCCATTTGGTATAGCATCAGGCCATTTATTTTCAATAAAATAATAAACTTGTTTTAAAATAGGATCTTTTTGAGTTTCATACTTTACCATTTTGTGTGTTATTGGTAATTGATCTAAGTTTTCACATAAAACTTGTTTTACTTCTTCCTCCAATGTAATTGTGGCAATGACGTATTCTTCATTATTTGGCTGTTGTGTATCAATAAGACGTGATAACACATCTGCATAACCAAAACTATTAGTTGAAATAAAACTGATTTTAAAATCGTATGCTAAAAGTTGTACTGCCCATCGCTGTAATCGATTTGCTTGGTGTACTGCTATACCAGATTTTTTTCCAAAAATTGCAAGCAACGGTTTGTGATCAGTATGAAGCTTGAATTTGCGACCAAAAATCATCTTATGAAATTTTGTTATTGCGAAGACCAAAGCTAGTGCTTCCTTTTCTATTTGACTGTACGATTTTTCAGCGGGTGTCAAAGATCTTGACGCGTGACAAATAGCTTTCACTGTACCGTCTGCATACTCATGAAGAATACATGCTCCCAAGCCATAATTTGAGGCATCAGCTGCAACGATTATATTCTTCGACGGATTATAATGGGTTAAAAGTAATTTGGAAGAAAGGATTTCTTTTAGTTTTTTAAAGCAGTTGCTATGAATTTGTTTCCAGTAGAATTTAACGTTTGTTTTGAGCAATTCGTCCAAAGGACCCCTCAAAGCGCGCATATTATCAACAAATTTGCTATAAAAATTAATTGCTCCTAAAAATGAACGAAGTTCTGAAACATTCGTTGGTTGTGGCATACTTTGAATAGCCGATATACGATCCGGATCAGGTTGCAAACCTTTGTTATTTATTACATAACCGAGATACCTTACTTCGGTTGAAAAAAAATTACATTTTTCAAATTTGATTTTAAAACCATAATCCTGAATTCTACGTAAGACTTCATGGAGGTTGTTGTTGTGCTCGGTCTCATCTTTTCCTGATATAAAAATATCGTCGATATATGCTGCTACGTTTTTCATACCAGCTAACATTTTATCCATAATTTGTTGAAATATGGCAGGAAATGTTTTCACTCCAAATACCATTCGATTATAACGAAACAATCCCATGTGGGTATTAATCGTTAGTAGATGTTTGGATTCTTCATCAATTTCTATCTGAAGAAATGCGTCAGACAAATCGATGTGGCTAAAATATTTCGAGTTGGCTAACTTTGAAAATATGTCTTCCGGCAAGGGTAACGGATATTGATGGGGCTCTAGAGCGTTGTTTAATCCAGTGGAAAAATCTGCGCATATTCTGATGAAACCATTTGTTTTTTTAATGGCCACAATTGGTGCTGCCCACTCAGAATGGTTAACTTGTGAAATCACTCCAGTATCTTGTAACCTTTGTAGTTCTTCTTCTACCAAATTTTGAACGGCATAAGCTACTGGACGCTTAGGACGAAAAACAGGTTGCTGATTTGGTTTAACTGTTAAGTGTGCCTTCGTTTTAGTACATAAACCCAACTTTCCATCGAAAACGTCTGAAAAAGAGCCTTTTAAGAACGAAATTTTTTCATTAAAATTACCATCGATTTCCACGGATTGTGCTTTTACAGAATTGCATATGTTGTTTATTGGCAATTCATTCAGTTGTAAAGCTTCGATCCAATCAAGTCCTAAAACGTTTAAATCATTTAATGGTGTCACGTAACAAGTTACCATAGCATGTCTATCACGAAATTTTAAGTTGCAATCAAATTGAAATGAAAGTGGTAATTTACCAGTTGCACTTTTGGCGGTATTTGTTACACCTGTGGTTTTATCTACCCTAAGCTTTTTAAACGTGCTTTCTGAAATTATCGATATGTCAGAAGCGGTATCCAACTGTAGTTGAACCATCGTATTATTAATTTCAACGCAAATAAATTTTCGTTGCGTGTTAATTTTGTTAACAGCAAAAATGCTTTTAGTTTCAAAATTGGTACTTTTTGTTTTTTTATTAAAATTCTTTTGCTTTGAATTATTTTGTTTGGTTTTGTTTTTGTTTTTAAAAACGTTACAGTACCCTTCTTTGTGACCAACCACACTGCACTGTCCACATTTATTCTTCTTATATGAACACTCATTTGCAAAATGCATTGCACCACAAAACCAGCATGGATATTTGGGCACAGATTTAGGCTTTTTGTTTGTGTGAATTTGTTTTACCTGTACGTCATGTTTGAGCTTTTCTATTAGATTTGTATCCACTTTTAGGTTAATCAATCGCTGACACTCGGTAGAAAGTAAATCAAGAGTTACTTTATCACCTTCACTCTCCAACTTGTTCAACATTCTAGTACGAATTTCGTATTCAGTTGATGATTTTAATCCCATGACAAATATTAAACATTTAAATTGATCTAATGTAAGATCCTTTAATTTAAACAATTCACACTGTCGGTTAACGATTCCGGCGTATGTTACAAAATCGGTAGCTGGATCTTTTGTAATTTGCATACAATTATACCTTACGTTAAATTGTGAAGTTTGAAGACCAAACAAGGTTGTGAGCTTTTTCACAGTTTCTTTGAACTGCAAATCACGAGCATGTTTCGGCAAAATATAATTTGTATATTTGCTATGTACCATTGGACTGAGTTTCCTAAGTAACAAACGAACCTTAGCAGCGTCATCTAATTTAGCAGCATCTACGTTGAACAAATCTTCGTACCTTGCGTACCACATGTCGAATGTGAGGTTATGTTCATCATGATGAAACTCAGTGCCTCTATAAGGAATTCCGCACTGTCACTTTTTACGGTGGTTGTCCCTTTATCTATAGTGAGTTTCTTCATTAACTCCTGCATAGCCAAATGATCTTGATGCTGTTGCTCCTTTAGTTGCTGTAGAAGTGAAGTTATCGCAGTTTCCATTTTCCGCGTTATTGTAAATTAAAATTACAAACGAAAATGTTTTTCTCCTTTGTTTTATTTCTATTGATAATGCAAAAAATAAAAATTTAGAACTGTTTCTAACTATAAATTAATTAATTTAAGTATTTATTTTGCAATAATCAATTTTTTTCTTCTCCTCGTCGCCAATGTTGTAATCTTCAAACTTCTTTTATTCACTTCTTAAATTCAACTAACTATTACAATTGTCTTTTACGTACTAATACAATTAAAGAAAATGCATGAATTCATATACATGTATTTGTTTAGGAAATGTTCAGAAAAACATATGAATTAGGGTGACCCAACACTATATATCTATAGACAAATGTGATTGGGACGAATGGCTAAAATATTTTACTTATTGTTTTAATACAACACCTTCAACAATACATAATTATTGTCCTTACGAGTTAGTCTTTGCAAAAACTCCTAACAGTTTTCAGATTTTCAATGTAGATAAAGTAGAACCACTATATAACATAGATGACTATGCCAAAGAAACAAAATTTAGGTTAGAAGTAGCATATAAGAGAGCTCAACAATTATTAGATAAAAATAAACTGTTCAGGTTGCTGTTAAATTCTAGCTGCCGTATTCATAAAATATATTTTAGGTTTATTCAGCGCTTATTTGACGTATTTCTATGGGAAATTTGTCAAATAAACCTTTAATAAACCTAAAACATTTTTTATGAATACGGCGGTAGGTACATAAACCAAGAATTTGTTTGGTGTCACAAGGTACTTGGGACCATGTAACAAAGAAAGGTGCAGTAAAACAAGTCAATTTGTCTACTACTCTATGTCTTTATTTTTCTTCTATATTTATACAAAATATTATAGCTAACTAAACTTATACGCTAAATAATTAGGTCACTTATTAATGCAAGGTAAAAAGAAAATAACTAAAATGCTGAATTTGTAAAGTCGCTGACCACTGAAGACATTGAACTTATGTTCTTTATTGTGGTCATTGAGTGGTGTTGAATAAACAAAAAAACTTATTGGTAATATGACTACACATGTGTATGCATGGGTGTATGTTATGCTGTGATTGCAATATGATTCTTCGGTCACTAACCATTAATGCATTGCACTTATTGTTTATGTTTTTTTATAAACAAATAATTGCAAATGCATTTACATACATACACATGTGTTTGGATGTTTATGAATTTAATTTTAATGAGTTGAATAATTATGATGAACTTAATTTAAGGGTTGCCAACATTCTCCCCCCGTTGAACCATGTAATGTTAAAGTACTGCCGCTGCACTTCAGGTATCTTGTAGTTCGATAACGTGTTTGGATGGTGAGCTTTGTCGAGGAGTTGGAGTAGGTATCGCTTCGGGTTGGTCCTTCCTTCTACAAGATGATCGGTTTTTCCAGACCAGATAAAGGACAACTAAGGCGAAAACTAAGCTGAGCGTAAAGTAGCTTATTGCTTGATGTCGCAAATTTTTGTTGTTGATGAGTTTATGCAGTTGTGCAGCGTGACCATATTAGCTTATTTTGAGCTAAATTTAGCTTATTTGTTTCAGACTTAGCCTTAAAATTTTCATTTAGCTCTTAGCTTATTTTTTAGCTTTTTTTAAAAACTCATTTAGCTTTTTTAGCCTTTTTTTAGTCTAAATTGCGTGTTCTCTAAAAATATATTAAAAACATAAACAACTTATAAAAATTATAATTTTTTAACATTGTAAAATAGTTTAAAAAAAAATACAAAATGTAAATTATACGACAATTTTATAACAGAAATGGAAAGAAGAAAAATAGTAGATAATGGCAGAATGGTTAGAATTCCAATGGAAAAAGTTAAAAAGTATAAAATTATTTGACTTGAGTTGAACGTTCATTCAGCGGCATCAATTAACTTAAAACAAAAACCTGAAATAGTCTTAAGCCTGGATAACACTATGTACCGATTTTCGTCGGGCCACCTCAATAAAGTCATAAGTAATAAGCCAAAATGGCATTATTACTAAATTAATTCTGGAATAAGTCTATATGGGCCAATGCAGTGTGGCGCAATTATGTCCTTGTATTTCAAGTATTCGATAAATTAGAGCAAAATCTTTACTTATGACTTTATTTCACTGATCTGACGAAACTCGGTACATTGTGCAGATAGTGTGATCCATACTTTACCTTAAATAGCATTAATTCACTTAAAAAGCTTTCGTATTTTAGTATAAATGTTTTTACATTTTTAAAAACTTTTTAAGATTATTTTGGGGAAGTTTTTGTTTTGTTCTTAATTAAATCTAAAATATAATAAATAATAAATAATTTCATTAAGCAAATATTCTACATGTATAATGAAAAAATATGTTTGTGTAATATTTAACGTTAGTTTAGCAATAAGAAACTATTGAAAAGTGATCAAAGAAGTAAAAAAAAGTTTAGCTTTATTTTCTGGCCTAAAAGTTAACTTTTTAGCTTATTTTAGCTTTTTTTCAAACGTGATTTAGCTTAATATTATTTTAAAATCTGGTCACACTGCAGTTGTGACATGTCGGCCTCCTGAAGTTGGGCTTGTAGCTCATTTAGTTGATCAGTATGAGTTTGTAGAACCTGCCGCGTGCTGTTGAATATTGTTATAGGCTCACTTATGTTTGTCAGAGCATTAATATTTTTGAAACGGAAGTACGATGTTTGGATGTTGCTGGATACGTCATAGTGTCCCCGAATGGTGACATCGGCTGTCTTTAGAATACAGGTTGGTTCAATCTGAAGTATACCAGAAGCATGCAATGTGAATTGCATTATTTCAGTTCCACAAACAGCATAAACTTCAGTGCTATTTATTGTGGAATAAATCCATTTGTTTTTGTTGTGTAGTTGTATCCAAACGCCTTGTTCTCTTGATGTAACTAGCTTGCAATTTCTAGCAGGTTTTTGATTAAACAAATTAATTTCGCAGGACGAAGCCATTGATCCTTTTCCGAAGGTTGATTGTTTGTTGTCGAAGATAAAGACATCGTTGAGCCGGAATGAATTTGTTATATCATCATTCGACAGTGGAATGTATTCATCTCTGAGTGAATTAATTGCCAGATACGGTTTATCCGGTACTATGACAAAAAGTGTGCCGTTCCTGTTTGAGGGAACTCCAAATATCTTTAAGAGTTCAAAAGGTTGTTGGTCGATCAATGGTAATTTGACTTCAAAGATGACCTTGCTTTCTGTGACTCCTGCCTTAGTTCGCATAAGTTTGTAAAGTTGAATCAAGCCGTCTTCTTTGACGGGTAGGACTCGCGACACTGGTAAATGTCCCTTGATCACGTTTAGTTCTCTCTGAAGCTGATTTGGTGATAAAAGAGAAGGACTAATTCTACCATGATGGGAGTCCGTTAAGACGTTTATTATTTCAGCTTCAATTCGGCGGAGTCGCGTTGCTGTTAAAATCAGCTCACTAGATAGAAATGTTGTTAAATATGCGATCTTTAATTGATGCTGGTCGTCCGTTACTCGATTTTGTAGCCTTGTTATTTCATTTTGTGTTTCATTTAACCTTGACTGCAACGAAAGTTCTGTTTCTTTGATAATATTAAGAGTAGAATCAATTATGGATGTTTGATTTCGTAGTAATGAGTAAAGATGCTCTCTGCCCGTTTCTGCTTGGCGTATCGTGTGTTCCATTTCGGTGGCATAATCAGAGTCGAGAACACCAAAGAGGCTTCTTGCTACGTTCCCGATGATGTTGAGGGCACCTCTACGCGAACGACCAGACATGATCACGTTCTCATCTTGTATCAGATCGGCCTGAAGCTATTTTAGGTTACTTATGAAATCGTGACACATGTTTGCTTGTGGAAAAAATTTGCAAAGATTGGAAAACGTCTCCAATGCGGTTGAAAATGCTTTAACTTCTGATCGGAATGGAACAAGATCGTAATACACCATTATTTTCCATTCTGCTGTGATTGTTCTTGCTGTGCCTATCCCTTCAAAATACAGGCTGGGATCCTTACTGAATACCTCAGAATTTATTGGTTTGCCGAGAACAGCAGGGAGTAAGAGAAAGGTGAGCAAGGTTGTGTATAGTAAGCTGCAGCCAACAGATTTAGGTCGCTTGGTGGGAGACGAGTCTGGTTCGGGTGACCTATTTAAGGTTTTGTTTGCAGGTTTCTCATTTGTCTCCTCATTCATTTCCTCATTCATTAAGGGGGCCAAGCGATGAATAGCAAGTGACTTAATATCTGATGACGTTTTGACCTTGACTACTCGTACGAAGCCATCATGACCCTTGCAGATATTTACTATTCGACCAAGGGGCCATTTCATGACTGGTACATTGTCTTCTTTGATGATTACAAGTTGACCTTCTTGAACGTTTGATGAAGCTGTTCTCCACTTATGTCGTTGTTGTATTTCTGAAAGGTATTCTTTTGACCATCGATTCCAAAAGGCATGTTTCAAGTGAGGTTGGCTCTTTTGCCTGTCTGTCGAATTGAGCGGTTAATGGTTCTCCTATTAAAAAATGGCCTGGTGTTGGGGCCGTTAGATCATTCGGATCTGATGACATTGGTGTTAGCGGTCTTGAGTTCAGAATGGCTTTTACTTCTATTACAACCGTTTACAACTCCTCATGGGTCAGAGAAGACTCGGCGGTCGTTCGAAGAAGTAAGTGTTTGGCTGATTTCACGGCAGCCTCCCATAGACCTCCAAAATGGGGAGCTCTGGGCGGGATGAACTTAAATTCTATTCCTTCCTTGGAGCAGGCATTTTCTATTTTTTCTTGGGAACTGGAACTGAAAATAGCTGTCTTAAGCTCTTTAAGTTTGTTTTTAGTTCCAACAAAGTTTGTTGCATTGTCGGAGTACATCGTTTGGCAGCGTCCACGGCGAGAAATGAATCTTTTCAATGCCCCTACGAATGCATCAGTGGTCAAATCAGTAACTACCTCCAAGTGTATCGCCTTGGTGGCAAAGCAACAGAATACTGCAATATATACCTTATGAGGGCGCTTTCCTCTGAGCTTATAATGTACCCAGAAAGGGCCACAGTAATTTACTCCAGTTGTGATGAATGGTCGACCTGGGCTTATTCTGCAACTTGGTAAATTGCCCATTATTTGATTGAACATTCGTGGCTTAGCTCTTGTGCAACGTATACACTGATGGACCACAGATCTTGTCATTGTTTTCCCTTTCAGAATCCGTAACCTTTGTCGTGCTGTAGCTAGTAATTGCTGTGGTCCACAATGATGATTTTCATTATGTAGGTTTACCAGGATCAGCCTTGCAATAGGATCGTTATATGGTAACACGAGCGGATGTTTGGCGTCGTATGACAGCTGTGATGCTTCTAAATGCCCACCTACTCTTATTAGTCCTGCTGAGTCTAAGAAAGGGCACAAACTTTTAAGCGGACTTGCTCCTTCGACTATCTGAGACCGTTGAAGTGTTTTCAATTCATCTGGGAAATCAGATTGTTGCATTGCTCGCACTATGATGTGAAAAGCATTCTCCAGTTCAATGGCAGTGATGCGACTTCTAGTTTGGGTTGAGGTTTTTCTGATTATCTGAGCGAATCTTAGTACATAGGCTACAGTGTGTTGAAGGAAGATAAATGAATTTCTGTGGTTGATGCTGTAAACCCAGTCTTCGACGTTGGATGATGCTGCAGCAGTCACGATTTGAGTCTTCATCTTAAACTCCAAATTGATAGCGTTCTGAGCGTTCTTTTTAAATGGTCCCGGCCAGATACATTCTTGGCCATGCAAGAATGGAGGGCCATAGAACCACAAGTTCAAGCTTGGTAGTTTCTCTGGAGTTACGCCTCTCGAAATGAAGTCAGCTGGGTTTTCCTTTGATTTGACGTGTCGCCATTGACAATTGATGGTTATGTCTTGTATCTTGCTGATTCGGTTAGCCACAAAAGTCTTGAGTGATGAAGACGCTGAATTTATCCAATATAAGACAATTTTTGAGTCAGACCAAAAGAAAAGCTGTTTGTCGTCGTACCGTAACTCCCTTTTTACTTTGTTGGCTAGTTCTGCTCCTAGAAGTGCTGCGCAAAGTTCTAGCCTTGGTAGGGATAACCTTTGGAGAGGCGCAATTCTGGACTTGGAGCACAACAGTTCGACTATTATTCCTCCATTTTTGAGCTTGGATCGAACGTAGACTGCTGCTCCATAAGCCCTTTCTGATGCGTCTACAAATACGTGCAATTGAACGTGCGAGGCTATTTGACCATTGAAAACATGTCGTGGTATAGGAGTGTTGTCTAACGTGTTTAGTGACTTACGGAAATCAAGCCATTTCGTTGTGAGATCTTTAGGGAGTTCCTCATCCCAAGATCTTTTACCTTCACACAGTTGTTGAATGAATATTTTGGCTAAAACCACAACTGGGCCTGCAATACCCAAAGGATCGTAGATTCGTGCCACATCTGATATGACAGATCGTTTTGTTATACTTGAGGTTGGCTGAAGATTTGCCTTTAGGCAAAATTGATCCGAAGATGGGCTCCATATTAGTCCTAGTGCTTTGATTGATGCATTTTCGAAATCAAGGTTGACTTCTTGATCTTCTTGTGGTATATCTTGGAGTAGATGGCGATGGTTTGCACACCATTTACGTAACTTGAAACCAGCTTCCTTGAGCAAGTCTGTTAGTTGGGATTGCATTTCCTTAGCTGTTGCTAAGCTATTAGAACCGCTTATTCCGTCATCAACGTAGAAGTCCTGGCCCAAGATCGTTGCACCCAGCGGATATTTGTCCATACGAGTGGCCGCTAGCCTTTGTAAATATTTCGTGGCCAGGTACGGGGCTGATGATGTGCCATATGTAACGGTGTTTAGTTGAAAATGGCGTAGAGGCTGGCCAGGATTCTCTCTCCACAGAATTAGTTGAAGGTTCCTGTCTCGTTCGTCTACGAGGATCTGACGGTACATTTTTTCAATGTCTGTGGTAAAGACAAATCTGGGTAAACGGAAACGTAGAAGCATTCCGAAGAGGTCCCCCTGCACGGTTGGACCTGTAAGTAAAATGTCGTTTAATGAACGATCTGTTGATGTTTTTGCCGATGTATCAAAAACGACTCTGAGCTTAGTTGTGCTACTTTCTGGACGCAGAACGCAATGATGTGGAATGTAGTAACGTGGGCCGCAGAGAGTTTTTGGGTCGATTTGAGTCATGTGACCAAGATCTTCATATGACTTCATGAAGTCCTTGTATTGTGTTTCGATCGTTTCATCTCGTCTGAATCGTCGTTCCAAAGCACGGAATCTGGAATATGCTGTTGGTTCTGATTCGCCAAGTGCTGCCGTGTCTTCAGATAAAGGTAAACGAACAACAAATCTTCCATTGGGATTTCTGGTTGTTGTTTGAATAAAGTGAGTTTCACATGCTTGTTCAGCGGCTGTATAATTGCTTTATGTAGGAACATCTTCAACCTTCCAGAATTTTTCAATTAGTTCGCCAGTTGACACATCCTCTTCACTTAAAACTGCACATATCGCTTCAGTTGTGCTGTTTTCCGATACTCTGCCACTGGCGATCCATCCAAGTTTTGTGTTCAACAATATTGGAAGATTTTCGGCCAACTCTATTTTCCCGTTTTGCATAAGACTGAAGTAGTATTCGGCGCCTAGCAGAATATCCACCTTTCCTAGTTGGTCGAAATATGGGTCAGCTAAGTCTACATATGGGATTTGCCAATTTGAAATGTCAATTTGTTGATTTGGTTGTGGAGGGATGATTGTAGGGAGAACAAAAGCGTCTAAGTTGGTTGCAAAATTGTTATTTCTGGCTTGCAATTTAACATTTATGCGCTTTATGACCCTTCTTCGTGCGTTTCCAATACCATCAATGCATAAAAGGGCTTCAGCTGAAGATAAAGACAATCTTTTTACGGCACGCTCGGATACTAGATTCACCTGAGACCCGGAATCCAATATTGCTCTAAATTCTCCCGAATTTCCGTTGGCCGCTGTTAACCTTACTCCTGCTGTTGCAAGTAGTACATAACCCTGGCGCAACGGCAGGTTGTTTGTGGCAGCTGATGTAACAGTCACATTAGTCGTGTTAGGTGCAACATCTGTTTTCCGTATATCATTTGAGTGCTGATCTGCGGTTTTGACTTGATTACCATGTTTTGATGAATTGTGTAGCTTGGAATTTGAACCTAAATGCAATGCAATAATGTATTATGTTTTTTGTTACATTTTTTGCAAGGTCTTGATGTGCAGGTTTTCGAACTGTGATCAGCTCTGAAACAGTTTACACACAGTCTTTGTTGTTGTACCCAGCTTAGCCGCTTTGCTTCTGATAGTTGTAGAAATTTCTGGCAATGGCCTTGCATAATTTACAGGAAACATAGTGTTCATTGGCAGTGGTTGCAGATGATGACACAACTTTAGGTGATGACTTATCCCTTTGGCGGATTGATTCCATTGATTGAAACTCAAATTCCAAGAATGATAAAAACTCAGCTAGAACTGGCACGTTCCTTGGATTGGTTAACGATTGCATGTACCTTACATGTGTGCTTCTATCAAGTTTTCTCATCAGAAGTTGAATAAGAATTGCATCCCATGAGGCTGTTGCAATTCCTAAATTGTTTAAAGCCAACATACACTCCTTGGTGGTGTCATGAAGAGTTTTAATCGCTGAAGCAGATGACGTAGCTGCAGGCTGATCAATTAATTTCTCTACCAGGTTTGCCACAAGAACTCTTTTATTGTTGTAGCGGTCCTTGAGTGTTTGCCAGGCAGTGGCATAATTTGTTTCTGATAATGACAACTGACTTATTAGACGTTCAGCTTCGCCGGATAAGTTACTTTTCAAATACCACATTTTCTGAATAGCTGGTATTGGTTGCTTGTCTACCATTTCAGAAAGTCATGGAATTGACGCCATTTCAGGTAATCCCCACTAAATTGAGGTATAGTTAAATTTGGCAGTTGTAACGACTTGACTTTACAACTGTTTGTCATTAATTCTGGTGCTGCTGTTTGAGTGTGCATATCATTCGGTTGAAGGTTGTCTGCCTGCACGAAAAGATTAACTAGAGTTTGCTGCATCAAATCATATAACGTTTCATATTCATTCTGATCAAGTCCATGCGCAGCTGGAATTGTAAACTGCTCATGAACTTCATCATATAGAATTTCTATTTTCTCCCATAATTTCTTTATGTTACTTATGTTCAGGTCAAAAAACTGTTTTGGTTTGTCCTCTATGAATGTCAATGAATTTAATAGCCGTTTCAGAGCTGCTAAACGTATATTTAATTTGCGGATGATGCCAGGAGTACTATTAGGATCGTCAGGCATCGGTGTAACTCCTTGTGCTTTAGTTGTAGCCTTCGAAATTCCGCTGGACCTAGTGGCAGCTTCAGGTTGATCTTTAGGTTCAGCCCTAAGACGTTTAATAGAAAAGACGATGAACTTGAAGGAAGATACAGATAAAATTAGCGCGAACTACAAGATTGCAATAAAATAGTCTGTGATATATCTTGTACATACATACATGTTGTGTTATATTCATTTTGTTATTGTTATATGTAAAAAGTAATGTTTTAAAATTAATATTAAAAACAAAAGATCAACACAGGTTAGTTATACATATGTATGTATACATATTTAAATATTTAAATTACACAAAACAGAGTATTAAAATACTAATGAAATGTTCTTTAAATAAATAGATTTCCCAACCCTTGATAAAGTCAACATATATTGACGAAACGTCGGGAAAAATGAAATAAAATTTGTTTTTATTTACATAAGGATACATAGGCCGTATTAGCTCATATTCACTACGAAACTATAAAGTATCTTGGTTTTGTAATTGACAAAGAACTCAAATTTAAAGATCATATTGATTATATATGTAAAAAAATAGGTAAAAAAATAGCATTTTTGAGCGTATAAGAAACAAAATATCGGCGGTAACTGCAGTGAATATGTATAACACCATGATAAAACCACATTTTGAGTATGGCTCGACAATTCTATATACGTGCTGTTTAGATTCACAAATAGAAAGAATGCAAAAACTACAAAATAAAGCGATGCGTAGTATTTTAAAATGCAACCGATATACAAACATTTATGTGATGCTAGATGCACTTAAATGGCTTAACGTAAAACAAAGACTTGAAATGAACACATTATGTTTTATTCAAAAAATTAGAATGGGCGATGCACCAGAATATCTGTGCGAAAAAATAACATATGTTAGCGACGTACAACCTTACGAACTGCGAAATTCTGATAACTTCCGAATATAACGTGCAACTTCAGCAGCGATGCAAGGAACATTATACTATAAAGGACTCAGAATATATAATACAATGCCAAATAATTTTAAAGCAGAAAGGAATTTCAGCATATTTAAAAGAGAAACTGTAAAATTTATAAGAAACAATATCTATTGTGCTATGATAATTAAATATTGTATATAAAGTATAATAATTAAATTAAATTAAATTAAATTATATTAAAAAAAAACAAGACGTATTTACATTTCAAGACTATTTACGCAGGTCTCTAATGTGTATGTTTTCAATAAACACATACACGCATAAAAACATATGGTACGTTCATAAAACTTAAGTAGTATTTAATTACACAAGGTTGGGTATTTAATTATTATTTAATTATGCACTCAAAAACACATTTTCGTATTTAATTAGAACTTAAAAATAATTACAGTTTGATTAGCCAGTCAAAAACTGGGGGTAACAACCTGCAACACTACAATTTTGAAAACTAAACGTCGATTTCAACAAGCCGTCTGCAGTGTGTATTGCCTGAGCTTTTAACCTAAATGGCCGTGAATTGATATCTAATTAAACACTTTTGTATTTTGAATTAAATAAAGATTTTATTGTAAATGATAATATTAAAAACGTGTGTTTCCATCATAAGGTCACAACAGATACATTATCATACACAGTCGTTCGATCTGTCAAAAAAAAATCGTGTGCTCAAAAAGTATGATAGTGTGGATTAAAATTTGATATGTGTGACAGATTTTTTTAAAAGTCTGTTCGATTTCCAAAAGTTTATACAAATTTTCATAAAATGATAATTTCTATTAGATCAGAGATGAATTTTGTAAGGCAGTTGATTAAAAAACAGCAAATTCTGCTTCATTTATTTAAAGATAGAGAGATACAATTTGAAAATTAGCGTTATTATTTCCTTACAAATGCCAAATAATTAAACATAAAAATTATTTTAAATGTTTTTGCATCTGTTTTTATACCCTTTACCAAAAATGGAAAAGGGTATATATAGGTTTGTCCAGATTTTTGTAATTTCTACAATATTCATTTTCGGCCAAAAAAAGTTAGTTATTATGGATCCTTATGACTAGGAGATAAAAAAAAGACATGTCCGTCTGTCCGTCTGTCTGTACGGATTTTGTATGGGAGGCTTGAAATGCGTTTTTTGAAGCTCCCAAGCAAGTTAGAGAGCTCGGAGTTGGACTAAAACGACCGCGCTTGTCTTAGCACAATTCCTTATATAAATCAGCAAAAATGAATAATCGGTTCTCCCGAAGTTCTATATATATAGTTTTATCATACGTTTTGAAAATTGTATGAAAAAACTACCGTGCATAGAACCAAGAATAATCAAATTTCTAATTAACCCCACTAGCTACTCGGCTACCGAGGCTTGCTTACTTTTGGTATTTATTTGCTGTACTTAAACATTTTCTCTAAAATGCTTTATTTCATATTAAACCCCTTTTTGTCAGCTCTGCATAGACATTATTCTTTTTAATTTTTTTTATTCAATGATAATTTTGCTTGGCACATTCTTATTCCTGGAAACGCAAACGAATGTGTTTGCATAGAATTTGTAGTGTCATGAAAAAAAAAACTATAGGTATACTATAAGCATTCGCACATGCATACATACATACATACATACATACATACATACATATTAGAGTTTTTCTTTTCCCGGACTTTTTCATTTCCCGGGAGAGCGGGAAAGATTTTTCGGTTTCCCGGGAAATCCCGGGAATTCCCGCCCAGTACAAAACAATACAAAATATTTTTATATTTAATTTATTTCAACAAAAACAAATTATAATTCATGAGATCGATTAAATAATAACGTTTTATACACACATTATTAGAAAAATAATACCGTTTCCGTTCTTTATATACATAATAATACATAGATACCAATATTATAAAAAAGAAATTATACGAGTATTATTAAAAAAAATATTACAAAATATCCCCCTTATGAAAAAATCATTGTTGAACTTAAAATTGGTTTAACAAACGAATTTTGTATGGCAAAACCAGTTTTAACGCATGCTTTAGCTTTAACAATCGTTTTTGCATAAGGGTATATTTCTTTGGAAATAGGACTATAGTACAGAATAAGCTGTTAATGCTGTTAACCGTACTATTTACCAAAGATAATCTGTAATTATTTGTAATTTTCTTTTATTTCCTTGCTCATTTTTGTTTTTTACTTTTATGAATTGTTGTAGAATGAAATTTTGATCGTCGCGTTCTGCTTTTTCCAAATAAAGGCATCTAAGTCTCAGAATGAATGTGTACCAGATGTAAACTTGGCCTTCGTTGTTGTAAAGCTTTAGCTATTGTGATATTGCCATCACCTTATTATTGCACCATCGCATTAATAAAGTGAATAACGACACTCATCAAGGAATGTGTACATACAAATTAAGTGGCCATAACAAAATCAAAAAATCCCGGGAATTCCCGCACAAATTTCCCGGGATTTCTTTCCCGGAAAATGTGCGGGATCCCGGGAAATTTTTCCCGGGAAATCCCTTATGAAAAACACTAATACATATGCATAAATATACGCTTCCATAAGAGTTTTTGTATTTTGTGTTGAATTGAACAACTACAACAACAACAATATGCTACCAATAGTATTGAAAAAATAATATTCAGTTTTTTGTTGTAAAAACTGAGAATTATTTTATATACATACATAGCTACATATGAATGTATGCATATACTTATAAAGTTTTGTATTAAAGAATGCACTTGTTCATGATATATGTACATACATATGTACATTAGCTATGGCATAGTTTATATTTGAATTCTTAGTAAGGAGATTTCGACTTCCAAGAACCCCTCATTTTGTAAGGTTTGGTAAAAAAATATTCGAGCCAAAAAATGGTGGCGGTCAGAGGGGGGCAAAGGGCTCCGCATCGTGCTCAAAGTTGAGGGTAAAAGCAAAAAAACGTACAAAAAATCATATAACTTTCCGGGGGTCACCTCTACAAGGGTCAAATGTATGACGAGCACCAATTAATTTTCTTTGCCCAACATTTTTTAAAACACACAAAGGGGAAATTTTTATAAAATTTACTCGCAGGGCTCTAACTGCCCCTAGACTGTACCTATCGAAGTCAAATGTATGACTCACCTCCAATATTTTTTCATTACAAAGATTTTCTCTGATTATACTTATCATCTATCTTCAACCATTAAGGTGGTGCCCATACAAAAAAATAGTTTTTTTAATAATTTTTTTTAAGAAATCCGCTTTTTCCGCTTTTATGTTGCCTCCTAGGGGGGTAAAATGTAATACCGACCCACAGTAATTTTTTATCTTCAACATTTCCTCCGAACATACCTATGCCCTATCTCGACTCATTAAGGGGGCTTCCATACAAAGGCGGAATTTGTACAAAATGTACTCGCAGGGCTCTAATTGTCCCTGGCGCGTTCCTATCGAAGTCAAATGTATGTCCGACCTCCAATATTTTTTCAACACAAAGATTTTCTGTCAACATGCTTACATCTGTCTTCAACCATTAAGGTGGTCCCATACAAAAAAAAAAAAAGAATTCTTTGTCAAATAACTAATTTATTTTTGGCATGTGTTGGATACATTTTTTTATTTTGGGCAACGACTTGAAGTAAAAATATTTTTTCTTCTTCGTCGCAGCATAACGCACTGCTATAATCTTCTATTAATTTTACGCCTCTTTCGGCAGCGTCGTTGACAACATGGAGTTTTTGCAATATCTTTAGCAACCCAGAGGCGACTACAAGGAATTTCTTGCAATGGTGTTACTGTTTCTAGGTGAAGGTATAAAAAAGTTTCACTTCGCACCACCAGGACCCATCAGTCATGCTCGTTGGATGGTGAAAGGGATATACTGCGTTAACATTTTCTTATTTCGAGAATATTTGGGTTTAACCAGGAATGAGGAGTCCGCGAGGTCAGTATATTCATCGTCACACTTTATGTAAGAGCTTGGTTTAGTGCGACTAAGGCCATCGAAGCTCCAAATAACGATTTGAGCTTTTTAAAGGCCATTGCTCATTATGATACAATTGATAACACAGTTTCGCAGCGTTTGGTGAAGAAATTGTGTGGACATCTCTGGTACCTTAGTGATGAACCTGTTGCTCTCGCATTACTTGACCAGAATGTTACCTGTGACATCAAAAGGAAAATGGCAAATGATATTCGTATTTTTGTAGAAGATAGAGAAAAATATGAGGAAGAGTTGTCCAACGAAGAGGTGGACGAATCATCAAACGAAGACACCGGCAAAAGACGACAAAATAAAAAGCGGCGCCAGTGAAGAGAAAGGTAGTTCTCGCCTAGTCCTTGGGTTCACAGGTGTGAAGCGAATTACCTTAGCTCTCACAGAAGTACTACAAAAAGTAATGAAGGCTTTGAGCCATTATGTAACACATGGGACAGCAAACTTTTTTACACGCTTCGTATTACCAACAACTTTTTTAAATAGCGATCCAGAAACCAGGGAACAACGTGAAGACTATAAGCAAGCGCTAAAGATATTGCAAAAACTCCATGTTGTCAACGACGCTGCCGAAAGAGGCGTAAAATTAATAGAAGATTATAGCAGTGCGTTATGCCGAGACGAAGAAGTAAAAATATTTTTACTGCAAGTCGTTGCCCAAAATAAAAAAATTTATCCAACACATGCCAAAAATAAATTAGTTATTTGGCAAAGAATTCTTTTTTTTTTGTATGGGCACCACCTTAATGGTTGAAAATAGACGATAAGAATGCGGACAGAAAATATTTGTATTGAAAAGATATTGGAGTTCAGTATACATTTGACTTTGATAGGAACGCGCCAGGGACAATTAGAGCCCTGCGAGTAAATTTTGTACAAATTCCGCCTTTGTATGGGAGCCCCCTTAATGAGTCGAGATAGGATATAGGTATGTTCGGAGGAAATGTTGAAAATAAAAAATTACTGTGGGCCGGTCTTACATTTTACCCCCTTAGGAGGCAACATAAATGCGGAAAAAGCGGATTTCTTAAAAAAATTATTCAAAAAACTATTTTTTTCTATGGGCACCACCTTAATGGTTGAAGATAGACGATAAGTATGTTCAGAAAAAATCTTTGTAATGAAAAAATATAGGAGGTCAGTCATACATCTGACATCGATAGGTACGCCCTAGGGGCATTTAGAGCCCTGCGAGTAAATTTTATAAAAATTTCCCCTTTGTATGGGAGCCCCCTTAAGAAGAGGAGCTAGATGGCCGGTGTGTTTAAAAAAGATGTTGGGCGGAGAAAATTAATGGGTGCTCGTCATACATTTGACCCTGGTAGCGGTGACCCCGGGAAAGTTATATGATTTTTTGTAGTTTTTTTTTGCTTTTACCCTCATCTTTGAGCACGATGCGGAGCCCTTTGCCCCCATCTGACCGCCACCATTTTTTGGCTCGAATATTTTTTTTTTAAACCTCACAAAATGAGGGGTTCTTGTAAGTCGAAATTGAGAAATCGTAAACAACGCCATACCTAATGTACATATGTATATTGAAATAAATACCCAGCAAAAAGGGGATGTAAAAACGGAATTAAATTATCATCACATTGCTACATTTTTATATATAAAGAATTTTATTTCCAATACATAACAAGAGTACAGTAGTACATTGGTAGAGATTGTGCTTTGAGATTGAGAACAGCGTGGTTCGTGTCCTTCGAAAAAATTTTATTTATTTTTTGTTTTGTATTTACGTGAAATATTTTCATTAAATAAGTTTTATCTCTAAAGAGAGTGTGCCTTGAGAGTGAGAACAGCGCGGTTCGTATCCTGCGAAAAAAATTTTTATTAATTTTTTTGTTTTGTATTTAGTGACGCGATCGGATAGGGAACTTGCAAGGGTTTCAATTCATTAATTTTAATGGATATCAAAGTAGGTATTTAAATTCTTGCACAAATACATGATCTCCAATGACAAGCTAATGTAAAAATCATGTATCATAGTTCACATAAATCGAACCAATGCGTCATCACTTGAACCCATGATTCAACACATGATTTATATATTTTTTTTTTTTTGCTGGGTGGGTAATATGTTGAAATAATATTCAAGGAAAAAGGCATGCAAAAACGGAATTAAATTATCATATTGATACATTTTCATAAAACAAATTTTATCTCTAACTATTAATAAGAATTAATACGTAAGGTGGAGGAGAGTATGCCTCAACAGTCAGAAAAGCACGGTTCGTATCCTGTCTGCGTTGGTATTTTTTTTACGTGAAAAACATAATCGTTTTTTTAAGTTTCGTAAGAATTGACATTGCATATACATACATACCCAGCAAAAAATAAATGAACGCGTTCAAAATTAAATACTGCTTCATGCTTTCTTGAGCATTTGTTTCTTCGAATGCATTCTGAATATCATTGTAAATCGTAAATAATGCTATAGTTTTTGAACTCATTAAAAACGGATGCAAAAACGGAATCAAATCATCACATTTTCATATAACAAGTCTTATCTCCAGTGAATGACAAGAGTACAGCAGCTCAGTGGTAGAGAGTATGGCTTGATGTTGAGAACAACGCGGTTCGTATCCTGCGACAAAAGTTTTTATTTATTTTTTTGTTTTGTATTTACGTGACACATTTTCATAAAGTAAGTTTTATCGCCAAGAAATAACCAGAGTACAGTAGCTAAGTGCTAGAGAGCGTGCCTTTAGAGTGAGAAGAGCACGGTTCGTATCCTGCGACAAAAGTTTTTATTTATTTTTTTTTGTATTGACAAGCTATTGTAAAAATCATGCATGTTTTACCTAAATCGAACCAATGCGTCATCACTTGAACCCATTATTCAACACATGATTTGTCATGTTTTTTTTGCTGGGTATATACATAGATATGTACATACCCAGCAAAAAAGACATGCAAAAGAAATAGTTTATGCATGGCTTCTACTGAAAATTCAATTTAGTTCAGAAAGCATTATTTTAACCCCTGTGTTAAGATCATGCTTTCTGACTGTTCAAAATGTGTGGTTGAAGCTTGCTGACGATATGTTACAGCAACAATGAAATGCATATAGACATCGCTGAACCACCAGCAAATAAATTTAAAATTAAAATAAACTTATGACAATATGTCGAATAATAAATTTCTTAAAATTTAGAAAGAAATAAATTTGTACTCGCATTAAAACCAGAAAAATTTAAATAATTCCAGGGTTGGAAGTTGAAAAAAAAATTGGCTAAAAAATAACCAAAAATATTTTTTTTCAGTTAAAAATATTTTGTATTCTAGGAAGATCTTTACTCAAGTAAATTCTTTAGTCGAAAAAAAAACCGAGAGGTCACTTACTAAAAATTGCACTATCACAGAAAGTTATAAATTTTATCAGAAAACAAATATGTATGTATGTACTAATGTGTGTATCTGTATACTACATATACATATATACGTTGGTAAAGGGTATATAATATTCGACACAGCCGAATATAGCACTCTTACTTGTTTTTTACTACTTTTGTGATATGGCATTTTTGGTATTTTTGTAATGAAAAGAAATGTTATTGAAGCCACATTTTTTTGAGCCTGTAAAATCAAAGTTGCTTAACGCGGTGCTGCCAACCATGAAGTATTAGCTTCTTCAGCAGCGATGCCAATTTAGCGCGTTTCGCGCTAGATTTAGCGCGTTTTAACTACTCCAAGCGCGCTTTTTTTCGTCTTAGCGCGTTTAATAAAAAAAGCGCTAACTTAGCGCGTTTTGGATAAAGTCAGTAACATCATTTCAGTTAATTTTTTTTCTTTTTTTGTATAAATTTACCAATTTTCTAGTATCCAAAACTCTGATAATTTTTTTTTAATTTCGTTAATGATTCAGCTGTTGCAAATAAAATTTCCTTGCCTGTGATTAGAATTAAAAACGCATTTTAATACTGTAAATGGCAAAAATCTTTAAATTTCACAACTTCTAATATATAGTCGTACTCGTGACCAAAAAAATGTGTATAATTTATCAAGGATCTATTATAGATGAAGTACAAAAATCATTTGAATCGCAAAACTATTCGACATTTCATACGAGTATGTTGTTGTTTGGTGATTCTGATTCTGTATTAAATTATTTTAGTTATTTAGGATATAATTTCGAAGAAGAAATATTGCAAAATCTGGAAAAGAGTTGCTAAAAAAAGTATATTTACTAATACATTCATCGACGTTTATTAAAATTTAGTTTAGCGCGCAGAAAAATAGCGCGTTTTAGCTATAAATAGTTGACAATGCTGTAACTCAGCGCGTTTTGAGAAGGGCAATAGCGCGTTTGGGTTGTAAATAGTTGGCATCACTGTTCTTCAGCCATCCCTAACGTGACCAGAAGCTTTTTACAAAAAGCGGGACACGATCGTTCAAAAAGCGGGATTTTGACGAAAATGCGGCAAAAAAGCGGGATTTTTAAATAAACAACTATTTGAAAGCGGGATGTGTAATACGCACATAAAAAGTTTCGTATGTACTTAGGAAACACAGTTTTTAACTCAAAAGAATCGATTTTAAATAAACAAAAGTTTTTATTAACAAAAATTTTTATTTAGTAACGTAAAATAAATAAAATTAAAGATTTTTTGACTTCATTTACAAAACAAAATACGATTTTTATACAAAACAATGTACAAAAACTTAAGGCGAATGATAGCAAGTGGCCTTGTTAGTCCATATTATCATCAACTGACTACACCAATGTGTCAAACTCTTTATAAAAAAATAAGCAAGAACTTTTTATTTTATTATTGACAGTTTGGTGAATGTCAGTTGTTATTCTCCTAATAAGCCCTCTTGGTAATAAATTCCTAAAGCAGCAGAATGTCTGCACATATAAAGCACTGTAACAAAAGGATCTTTGAGTGTGTACGTTTGTATTTTTATTTTTTTTCATTTGAGGAGCTGCCAGATCCAAAAAAAATAAACAATAACTACACTAAAAAATATTTGGAATAAATTTTTATCAATTACATATTAATAAAAATATATTAAGAGATAATAAATTTCAAAACTCTAAAAAGCGGGATAAAGCGGGATAAAAATTCAAGGAGGGATCAACCTCAGAAAAGCGGGATAATCCCGCCTAAAGCGGGATGTCTGGTCAGGTTAGCCATCCCTGTTTTTATAATACACCACTGTTATCGACATAATAGAAAATGAAAATTTTAATGTTTAATTTGTTTAATATTTATTAATAGCTAGCTGAGCCCGGCAAACGTTGCTTTACCCTCAATTATATTATTTTTTTAACTGCAAATTAATCCACGTAGTGTTCACTTGTTGGGTCAAAAACAAAACGAAAACCTTTCGGGTACTGACCTCAACCTGTGTTGAAAATTTCAGTTCCACAGCTCTTATAGTTTCAGAGATCATGCGTTAGGAACAAACACACACTACGATTTTATGTATAGATTAACAATATAAGCTAATAATAAACATTAATAATAATAATATTTTACATTATTAATACTAATATTTATTGATAGTTCCAATTCGTGGTGGTAGTTCTTATTTGTGTTGCCACATATAACTGTGTTACCAATTCAAGCACATTACTATCTACACTGTGTTATCAGTAGTTGCACACTATTATTGACAACTTATATAAAGTCTGAGAATTGGAAAATATTTATTTATTGTTATATTACTTCTGAAATCAATAAATTCAGAAAATGACAGTCACCACTTTGGAAAGGTAATTTTGTTCTCTATTAATTGCTATATGATGCAAAACGAAAGAATGAGTGCTTTTATCCTTTTTTTCATATATATATTTATTTATTGTATCTTCAAAAATGAACTAACAATAAGTAATCAAATCTTAAATCTAAATATAATTATTAGGCCCGACCAGTATCGGACATAAACTTAGTGATAATTATAAATAATACATAAGTAGTGATAATCAACAAGGAAAAAAAAGAAGTATTTTTAAGCAGTCTCATCTGGAGTGTTGAGTATAAGAGCCCTTGTGTCCCTTTTTTAGGCGGATGTATCCAGTAAAGCTCAAAACATTACGGGCAAGCGGATTAGGATGTGACTCGAGTTTTTTTAAATATTTGCCTGCGTATTTTGCAATATCTTCACTAACTAGTGGCATATTTAAATCACGATGTTTGTATATTTGAATTTTTAATGTACCATGGAGCCGATATTATTAACCGTAAAATTTTGTTTTGCCTTCGTTGGATTTTCTCAATATTTGAAGCTGAAGCAGTGCCCCATAGCTGAACTCCATAGCACCATATTGGCTTCAAAAGCGACTTGTATATCAAAAGTTTGCAGTCTAGGCTGAGTGTTGAATTTCTGCCAATTAACCAATATATTTGAGTTAATTTAAGTTTCATTTGGGTTAACTTAGAGTCAATATGACATTTTCATGCAAGCCTTCGATCAAGGTGTATACCAAGGTATTTCACTTTAGAATGTTGAGGAATATTTTGATTGTTGATTCGAATGGGAGAACAAGTATCTGTTCTTAACGTAAACGTTATATGGATACACTTTTGCTCATTTACTTTAATTCTCCATAAGTTCAACCATATTTCAAGCTGGGTAATGTGTGCTTGGAGATTGCGGGATGCCTCATCAGGGTTTTTGTGAATACTCAAACAGGCTGTATCATCGGCAAATGTAGAAGAGTGGATGTTATTGCTCACAGGCATATCACAAGTATATATTAGATACAAGACTGGCCACAGAATACTACCCCGTTGCACACCAAAAGATATAGATTCGGGCACACTCATGAAGTCTCCCTCCACAACAGTAAACTTCCTATCAACAATATAACTTTCCAAAAGCTTTTGTATGTTTATTGGTAGGTATGTCTTCAATTTTAAAACTAGGCCTTCGTGCCATACTTTATCAAATGCCTGAGAAACATCAATAAACAGGGCAGAACAATACTTTTTTTCTTCAAATGTCCTCCTTACAACTTGAACCAATCTATGCGTTTGCTCAATAGTGCTATGCTGACTTCTAAAGCCAAATTGATGGTCCGGGATGCACCCACTATCAGCTAAAATTGTGGACAATTTAGTCATGAGCAGCTTTTCGAAAAGCTTTGAAATTGTTGAAAGTAAGCTTATAGGCCTATATGACTCAGCCTTGGTAAGATCTTTGCCTGGCTTTGGAATCATTTTAATCTTGGCAAGTTTCCAGTTATGTGGAAAATACTGCATTCGTAAAATGGCATTAAAAATAAATAGCAAGATTCTTATTGCAATATGAGGCAAGTTCATCAGCATCTTGTTACTAATGCCGTCAATACCTGGAGCTTTCTTCGGGTCGAGCTCAGCAACTATTTTTTGTAGTTCACGCATCTTAAACCTTAAGGGACGAGGGGTTAGAGAAACTACACTCGGTAATCCGGCAGCACCCGTACATGAATTGGGAGTGAATACAGATTTTAAATGCTCAGAAAATAAGTTACCTTTCTAACTATCGCTTCTTGCCCAGCCTCCGGTCGAAGTACGCAGTGGTGATTTGAGATCAACGGGTCTTTTAAGATTTCTAGTAGCGCGCCATAAAGAGTAATTAGATGTTGACGTTACATCAAGACCTTCTAAATACTTTTCCAGTAATGCAGTCTTTTCCGACGATAGCACCTCTTTGAGTCGTTTGGTACATTCTTTAAGTCTGATTTTATTTAGGGGTGATCTGTGTTGTTGCCATTCTCTTCTAGCTCTCCTTTTTTCACATACAAGACGTTCAATTTCCGTAGAATAAATTCTATTAAAGCCAGTCTGCAGATAGTAAGAAGTGGCATATTCAGCAGCCTGTTTAATATATTCGTTAAGATTGGCAATATTAAATTCAATATCATCAGGTGATCTTAGCTGAATGTTTTCTACGCAGTGACTACTAACATATTTTTTGAATCCTAGCCAGTTGACCCTATTAATCGTTTTCACATATGAGTTAGTTAAATCACTCCTTAGAGGGTTGAAAATTGTAACTATTGTGGGAGAGTGATCGGAGGACAGATCTAGAGAGCCCTCTACGTGAATTAAGTCTCTATGGATATTTTTCGTGACGTCAAAATCTATAACATCTAGAATTTTTCTTACGTCAGTAGGCCAGTAAGTAGGCTCCCCACTCGAAATGACATCTAAGCCCATTTTTGAAATAGTATTAAACAATGCTCTACCTTTAGGTGTAACAAGACGCGAGCCCCAGTACGTATGTTTTGCATTATAGTCACCAGCTGCCACAAAACAAGATCCAAGCGATTTGTAGAACTTCTCATACTGATCTTCGGTAACTGAAAATCTGGGAGGTGAGTAAATTGATGATATCACGAAATTCGCACAAAAATTTTCTACGAAAATATTCGTAGCTTGCATATATTCTTCACTAACGTTCTCAAGGATATAGTGCTTGAGTCTTGACTTAATTAGAATTGCTGATCCACCGCATGCTCTCCCTCTCGGGTCCTTTGAATCATATAGAGGGTAACCATTTATTTTAAAGCAGCTTCTCGAAGTCAAGTGAGTCTCAGAGACCAACATTATATCAAAATTGTTTCCGTGAGGAAGTGCTCAAGTTCATTTTGATGTTGGCGAATGCCGTTTGCGTTCCAGAAACATAGTTTTAACGTGTTCATGGTTTGTTGACTAATGCTTGAAGCAGAGTATTCTGCATTCTCAGCATTTCTTGCATCATGCTGGTTATATTTGTTGTAAAGTTGCTTATAGTTAGCACCAGATTCTCAATAGTAGCTTCAAGACGACTAAAGTTAAAGCTAGAGTTTGCATTCGTTGAATTACTTGGCGGTGGAACATTTTGTGTGGGAATAGAACTAGTCTTAGCAGCATCGGCGTACGATACCCGTGAAGTAACTAGTTGGATAGTTTGAGGAAGATTGGCGGAGTAAGCATTTGCTGATTGAACTGGAGCTAATTGAAATTTTTGACCTCTGTAGTTAGCGGTGTGATTACCTCCACAATTACTGCATTTTTTTTCTGCTTGTACTTTTGGCTTGGTACAGTTAGCAGTACCATGCAATTCACCGCAGATAACACAAACTGTAGGTAATTTGCAGTAAGTTTTTGTGTGGCCATATTCTTGGCAATTATGGCACTGTACGGGACCTGAACGCTTACGTGGCTCTTCAACTGAGATTTTTCGGTGTAAAAGGTATTTTAGACTATAAATTGGGTGCGTCTCGTTTTTTTTAACTGTATATCATTCGGCTCCAGTTCAACACGAAATAGAGGCTGGGGAATCTTCTCTCTATTGATTATATTGGTAACATTTTTTACCTTAAATCCTTGTTCGATAAGTGCACATTTTACTTCTTTGGGCTCAACATATGAATCTATGCCCTTTAATACTATTTATAGGCCTTTAGCACTCTTAAGTTGATATGTGTAAAAATTTGTTTTATTTTGTTCAAACTCACTAACAGTTTTTCGGAAATCTTTTTCATCATATATTTGGATTTTAGTTTCATCAATATTACCTCGTTTAATTGGAATAATGTGAAAAGTATTTTCAGCAATGGTCGACAGTAGATTTTTTAGAAGCGCGTTAGAATTTTTTTTCTCTCAGATAAATAGGTGGTGGCTTAAAAGACTTTTGCGATGATGCAGCCGGCTTGTCGTCATTGACTTGCAATACTGAAAAATGATTTTGGCGATTGGTAGATGATGCGCTGTTATCCCTAGACATCTTTGAAGCAGATGCAATTTTAGTAGAATTTGGGCTTTGCCCGCGCTTTAAAATTGTAATGTATGTGTCCATTCCGACTTGGACCTTGGGTTTTTGGGCTGCACTTATCTTCAGTCACAACTTGTTTAAGTGATGACCACGAGCCCGAAGCGGATGATATCGCTGAGTTAAATGTAGAAGTACTAGGCAATAATGTCAACGATTCACTAGTTGGCATTGGACAAAGCGAAGTTGATCGCTGACGAAACTGTGGTTTTTCCGTTAGAAAAAGTCTATTATCAGATTTTTGATTTTTATTAAGAGCTTCAAAACTCACAGCAAGTCTATTATCAGATTTTTTATTTTTATTGTTATCATTATGAGCATCAAAACTCACAGTAAAATAGGCATTTCTGCCGTTAGAACTCACTTCACTATTTTTTTCCTTTGGGGTACTCATATAGAGTATTCCTCAAGGGTACTTTGTATGTTTTTTTGTTTACGGTTTTTTTTGTTTTTGCTATTTCTATATGTAAAAATATTAGCAAAGCAAAAAAAAGCTTATTTATCAAAGTTAATATGTACTACGAATATTTTTGTATGATTTTTTTTGTTTAGTTTCTATGTAAGAAAAATTCCGCTATTACGTCTGTTCACTATGAAGGTACAACGAGAACTTTATCCTTATTTTAGTGCTTTCGACGAGTTTGCTAGGATATAACCATAGGCGTTGTTTATACACGATCACACTGTTTTCTTTCTGTTGTCCACTTTTGCTTTGGCTTCTTTGCTTCAAGCAAGAGAAAAAGCAGGCAGTCATTTTTAGCACACCAATTTGACAACAAGTGACGTGTTTGGCAAACGTAAAATCGTTTTAAGTGGTATTCTTTTTCTCTAAAGTATTTGGAGTTTTATTATTAAATATAATTAATTAATTACATTTCTGATTCGTGTATTCTAGTACAGTTTTTTGTAAAGTTTTCATGACGTGTTGAAATAAATAAATATTCATAGTATTTTTACGCCAGTGCATTTGTTACATTAATTTCGCATTCCGGCAAAAAATTATACAAAATAATTTTGCGTGAGACTAAACATCATTTCAGTTAAAAACAAGAGAAAAACGTATGTATAAAGTAGAATAGAATCTTTGTAAAAAGGAGTGAAAAGTGTTTTTAAGCCGTTTGGGCATAAATAAAATACGTGAACATATTTCGCTTTTGTTTCTTTTTTTAATCAATTGGATATAAGTTGCCGTAAAGCAACTAAATCACGAATAAGTTTTGCCACTTCAAGTGGAATTGAAGTTGAAGGATTGCTGTTATCACTTCCCGTATTGCATCATCATTGACAGAATTTGTTGGAGAAATTGGTGGTCAAACTGAGTTAGAGCCAACTCGTCAAACTCAACAAGTACCAAAGCTCCGCTTACTACACCCGGAATTATTATTGCTAAAAGTCCCAAAAACAATTACTATTGTACCAGAACCAACCATCTCCCGGTAAGTCATACATTTTTCAATACTCACATATATACAACCCCCGTGTTCCCTGCACAGGCGTAGAAAGGCCATTATGAGGGGGTGCATTGTCCCCCCAAAAATTGCTGTAGCGCCCTAGAATTATTAAAAATTGCATGTAATTGTTTATTTTAATATTATTCATGAAAATCGCCAGTCATAATGCCCCCTAGAAAAAATGTATAGCTAGGCCAATGGATATAACGTATGAAATTAAGTAATTCAGGCAATGACAGTGGTCAATTCTGAAAAGTGCTTTTATTATCTACAGAAATATATATTTATGTCTCAATATCTTACAATTAATAGCTACTATTTTTCACCAATGATATTTGCCTTAATAGGGCACAAGAAACCTTTTTCTTTTTATATTCAAGAAAAATATTGGTAAACGCAATTTTAAAGAAACTAAAATAAAAATAATTACAGCTACTAAATCTGATTCTGCTCACACAGTAGCATTAAAATTAATAACTTTTATTAAAATACAGTTTATATTTACCTATTTTTATTGTGCTACAAAATCCATATATTTATACAAATTAGGTTTACATATTTTACTACGAAGAATACTGCAAGATTGCCACACATATACTAAATGTTCAAAACTGCACTATCATGAAAATATTGCAAATTTGTTAAAGTGAATTCACAAACAGCTTCTGAACTCAAGTATTTCAGAAACTCACTGCAACAAAAATTGCAAGTCTGGACCAGCACTATGGTGATGAAAAAAAAAGTTGCGAAATTCAGTTCTACGCCTTTTTATGTACATAATTCAGTATTTGTTTTTTAATTTTATTAATTAATTACAATTTTTAAACGCTTTTCAAAATTGTAAAACTTTTTCAGATATATGCAAACCAAGAAAAATTTATTACTTTTTTTGCAACTCTGTCAAAAAGTTTCAATTATTTCAGAGTTTGCTTTCTTCAGCTACGTAATTTATTTTGATATAACTTCTGAATGAATCGTTATTGACGGTCTCCACCTGACATAAAATGACTAACTTTAACATTAACTTCAAGTTAATGTTAAGTGTAGACTGCTCAAGTTAATGCTATTTTCAAGTTATATCATTATTGTTAGTTAAAATTTTTCAAGATGACAACGACAAACCCGAGGTATCCTCGAACAAAACATCCAAGCCACCACCAATCTATTTGAGACAAAAAAATTCAAATGCCCTTATTAAAAAATTAATTTCGGTCATTGGTGAGAATAAATTTCACATTGTTCCAATAAAACGTGGCAACATCGATGAAACTAAAATCCAAATTTATGACGAAAAAGATTTCCGCAAAATGGTTGCTGAATTTGAAAAAAGTAAAACAAGCTTCTACACATACCAGCTTAAGAGCGCTAAAGGCATGCAGATAGTATTGAAGGGCATAGATTCTTATGTTGCCCCCGAAGAAATAAAAGAAGCACTCGTCCTCCAGGGGTTCAAGGTAAAAAATGTGTCCAATATAATAAATAGAGAAAAGATTCCCCAACCCCTATTTCGTGTTGAACTAGAACCTAATGATATAAAATTGAAAAAAAATGAGACGCATCCAATTTATAATTTAAAATACCTCTTGTACCGAAAAATCACAGTTGAAGAGCCACATAAGCGTTCAGGTCCTGTACAGTGCCATAATTGCCAAGAATATGGCCATACAAAAACATACTGCAATTTACCCTCTGTTTGTGTTGTGTGCGGCGAATTACACGGCACCGCTAGCTGCAACAAACCAAAAGATCAAAGTGATAAAAAATGCAGTAATTGTGGAGGTAATCACACCGCTAACTACAGAGGTTGTCGTGTGTACTCTTTGGTAAAGAAGACTATGGTGCAAAAACCTAAATTAGCTCCAGCTCAATCAGCAAACGTTTACTCTGCCACTTTTCAGCAAATGAGCCAACCAGTTACTTCCCGTGTATCGTATGCAGATGCTGCTAAGGCTAGTTCTATTCCGACACAAAATGTTTCACCGCAAAATAATTATACAAATACAAACTCAAACTTTAATTATAATCGCCTTGAAGCCACTATTGAAAATCTTGTGCAAACTATAAACAATTTTACAACAAATATGACTACCATGATGCAAGAAATGTTGCGAATGCAGAATACTCTGCTTCAAGCAATACTTAATAAGCCATGAACACGTTAACATTATGTTTCTGGAACGCAAACGGCATTCGCCAACATAAAAATGAACTTGAGCACTTCCTCACGGAAAAAAATATTGATATAATGTTAGTATCTGAGACTCATTTGACTTCGAGAAGTCTTTTTAAAATTTATGGCTACACTATATATGATACAAAGGACCCTAGAGGAAGGGCTTGCGGTGGATCAGCAATTCTAATAAAGTCAAGACTCAAGCATTATGTTCTTGATAACATTTGTGTAGAATACCTACAAGCAACAAATATTGGCATTGAAAGTTTTTGTTCAAATTCGTTATATCATCAATTTACTCCCCTCCCAGATTTTCAATCACTGAGAATCAATATGAGGATTTCTACAAATCTCTTGGACCTTGTTTTGTAGCAGCTGGAGACTACAATGCGAAACATACGTTCTGGGGTTCGCGCCTTGTTACACCCAGAGGTCGAGCATTGTTCAACACTATTTCAAAAATGGGCTTGGATGTCATTTCGAGTGGGGAGCCCACTTATTGGCCTACTGACATACAAAAAATTCCGGATGTTATAGATTTTGGCGTCATAAAAAATATCTCTAGGGATTTAATTCAAGTTCAAGCTTCTCTTGATCTCTCGTCCGATCACTCCCCGACGATCATCACAATTTGTAGCCCATTAAGAAGTAACTTACCTGACCCATATGTGAAGATGATCAATCGTGTAAATTGGCTGGGGTTCAAAAAATATCTCAGCAGTCATTGTACGGAAAACATTATGCTTAGAACACCCGATGATATTGAATCGAACATTGCCAATCTCAGCGAGAATATTAAACAGGCTGCTGAACATGCCACTATCTCCCATCTGCAGATTGGGTTTAATAAAATTTATTCTACAGACATTGAACGTCTCGTACGTGAAAAAAGAAGGGCTAGAAGGGAATGGCAACAGCACAGATCACCACAAAATAAAATCAGATTTAAAGAGTGCACTAAACGACTCCAAGAGTTGCTTGCATCTGAAAAAATTGCATCTCTTAAAAATTATCTGGAGGGTCTTGATGTTACACCGGCGTCTAATTACTCCTTGTGGCGCGCTGCCAGAAAGCTTAAAACACCCGTTGAGTATAAGCCACCTCTACGCACATCTACCGGAGGTTGGGCAAGAAGCGATACTGAAAAAGGTAAAATATTTGCTGAGCACTTAAAATCCGTTTTTACGCCAAATATATGTACTGGTGTTGCTGATTTGCCGAATATAGTCGCTCTACCCCCTCAACACATAAAGTTTAAGACGCGTGATTTACAAAAATTAATTGCCGAACTCAACCCGAAGAAAGCTCCGGGTATTGATGGAATTAGTAATCAGATGCTGATGAACTTGCCTCGTATTGCAATGAGAATCCTGTTATTCATATTTAATGCTATTTTACGACTGGAGTATTATCCACACAACTGGAAACTTGCCAAGGTTAAAATGATTCCAAAGCCGGGCAAAGATATAACAAAGGCTGAGTCATATAGGCCAATAAGTCTACTATCTACAATGTCAAAGCTTTTCGAAAAACTGCTCAAAACAAAATTGTCCCCAATTCTAATTAGTAGTGGGTGCATACCAGACCATCAATTTGGTTTTAGAAGTCAGCATAGCACCATTGAACAAACTCACAGATTAGTCCAATTTATAAGAAGAACTTTTGAGGGAAAAAAGTATTGTTCTGCGCTGTTTATTGACGTTTCCCAGGCATTTGATAAAGTGTGGCATGAAGGCCTTATTTTAAAATTGAAGACTTACTTACCAATAAACATTTTAAATCTTTTGGAAAGTTACATTATTTCCCGTAAGTTCACTGTTGCGGAAGGAGACTTTACAAGTAGGCCTGAAACAATTTCATCTGGTGTGCCACAGGGGAGTATACTGGGACCAGTTTTATATTTAATTTATACTTGTGATATGCCTGTGAGCAGTAGTATCCATACTTCCACATTTGCCGACGATACAGCCTGCCTTAGTATGCATGAAAACCCTGATGAGGCATCCCGCAAACTCCAGGAACACATTAGCCAGATGGAGCTTTGGTTAAACTTATGGAGAATCAAGGTAAATGAACAAAAGTGTGTTCAAGTAACATTTACTTTACGAAGAGATACTTGTTCCCCCATTCGGATTAACAATCAAGTTGTTTCTCAACATTCACATGTGAAATATCTTGGTATACAGCTTGATCGACGACTTACATGGAAACACCACATTGATTCTAAGTTAACTCAAATGAAACTTAAACTAACTCAGGTTCATTGGCTGATTGGTCGAAATTCAACACTTAGCCTAGACTGTAAACTTTTAATATACAAGTCGCTTTTAAAGCCAATATGGTGCTACGGAATTCAACTATGGGGCACTGCTTCAGCTTCAAATGTAGAGAAAATTCAACGCAGGCAAAATAAAATTTTACGCATGATAACATCGGCTCCATGGTACATCAAAAATTCAAATATACATCGTGATTTGAATATGCCACTAGTGACTGAAGAAATTGCAAAATACGCTGGCAAATATTTAACAAAACTCGAGTCACATCCTAATCCGCTTGCCCGTAATATTTTGAACTTTACTGGACACATCCGCCTAAAAAAGAGGGACACAATGGCTCTTATTCACAGCACTCCAGATGGGACTTCTTGAAAATACTTTTATTTTTTTTTCCTTTTGATTATCACTACTTACATATGTATTATATATAACTACTACTAAGCTTATGTCCGACATTGGTCGGGCCTAATTATATTTTTTAGATTTAAGATTTGAATACTTATTGTTAGTTCATATATGAAGATACAATAAATAAAAATCATGCATATAAAAAAAAAAAAAAAAATTATTGTTAGTGCATTTGTTTTAACAACTCAGTTATAACTTCAAGTTACAGCAAAATTTCGTGTCAGGTGGAGACGTAGAGTTAAGCAGCTCTGTAACTCGTTTCTGTAATTCTCGCGTTGTAAAATTTCTCACATGAAGTGTGAAACACAAAATTCCATCGTTTCTCGATTTGTGAGAAAAAAGTTTCTGTATTTGAATGTGAAAACAGACAACACTGAATCTGTTTTTACTGGAACATTTCCAGTAATCGAGTGTCAAATGAAAACAAAAGTCACAAAAATATTATTTCAATAGCAAAAAAAGAAATAGTTTTCAAGAAAATCAAAATAAAATAATGAATGTGAATGTGAAATGCTTAAAAAAAGTTTTTTCTAGCAACTGTCTCTATATAAGAAAATTCCACAAAAAAATTCTAAATAAATATAATCATACCGACTCGTTAATAATAATTTTAGTTCAACAATTCGTTGCATATCTTTTCAACTAGTTTATTTTTCATATTTTCACATACAAATTCAAAAATTCACATGTTTTTGTACAAATTTGGTTGTTCTCGCACCAGTTCTTGCGAGAAACTTTTCACAAAATATTGTTACAGAAACACTTTTTCTCACATCGTTCCAATAATTGCTGGAAATTTGTTTAAATGACAGATAGTTCTGGCAAAGTAACGATACAGAAACAATTATATGAGGAAAGCCATTTTGGGTTTCAACACTGTTTTTGTTACGATTTCCTTGTTTCAAGCGGTAAATTTTACGATGAGAGAAATAAAGAAACGAGTTACTGGGTCGAAGATCATCATTTCGCGTCATCGTAATTATTTCTTAAATGCGGTCAGGCTTTTGTCTGTTGTTTGGCCTTCGAGAGTTTTTCGTCTCGATCGCCCTGGTTGACGATCTGCCACGGATAACCGTATAATCTTGCGGTTTTTTGTGGAATTTTTTTAACAACCACGTTGCTACTTCCTATGTGAAGGCATTGGTCGTACAGTCAGTCACGAAACTCTTTTTGAAAATACTGTTAATAACATCTTGGGTATATGGTCTAGTTACTCCGGCCATATTCGTGCAACACCATGCTATGTAGATTTACTTGTATAGTATGTTTCAATAAATAAATAACTTCTGAAATCAAGAAATTCAGAAAATTACAGTCACCACCTGAGCTCCAGGCCGTTCAAAATTTTTAGGCAACGGCTGCAAATGACCTGAGAGCGCAAAAATTGGATCTTTGCAAAATAATTTTCAATATTTTTCTGCATAGTAATTTTTTTTGGGAAGTCAGTGTTCAGACAAAGAGAGTCTTATTTTTAAGTTTGATAGTTAGTTACTTGATGAGGCACCAATTTTTTTATTTTATTTGATAAAATGAATTATTTATTTATTAGTTCTTATGAAATAGTCATATCATAAAAATTTATCTCACCACCACTACAACGCGTCACTTTGATTTTTGTTTATATTAATTTGTGACATAAGAGAAGACATTACACAAACAAAAATTCCTTTTATTGTAATTATACATTTGTTTCCTTAGTAATGCCACCTGTTTATTTCATCATGACATGAGGCATTTTTGTTATGCTATAACAAACATGCACAAAATAAAAAGTTAAAAAATAAAAATTATAAGTAAATAAAGCAGGGAGAGGAAGGGAATTAATAAAAATATATGTACATATTAATTCTTCATTTGGCAAACTAACAATTAATTCTTTTATGGCAACACTGCAGCGATTGAACGAATAATGGTAGGTACAGACTTAGCAACGTGTTTTTTTTTTAAGGGAAGTAACACTCAGGTAATTAATGCCTACTACTACTGACTCACATCTTTCATCTTTCAATAATTTGCCAAGATGATAACATCTTCCCATAAGAATTATACAGGGCTGAATGTTCAACATCTTCAAAAGATGTTCCTAAATCACTTTTTTCCATTCAACATCTTTCGATTATTTTAGTGTCATCACTAGAAAAAACATAAACAACTACATATATACATACATGCATGCATACTATAAAACTACATACATATATACTTATGGCTAATAAATCAATGAATAGTTAAATATTGTTTAAGTTAATTTTCATTAAAAATTAAAATGTGTTTAAATACACTTTCATTTTTTCAGTGGTTAATTAAAGTTATTATCAAATTAAGTTGAAAGTACGGTAGCACTACAATATTTCCAAATATTATGGAAAGCTTTCCAAGAAACAGCTGTTCAATATAAATAAGAAAGTTGATTTATTAATTTGCAGAAAAGTGAAATAGCAAAAAACACATTTTATGATACAAAAAGAGCATCAGAATGCATTTTTCTATTTATATATTTCATGATATGAAAATATGTGATACATTTGTTGTACATTTGCGAAAATTAAACGAAACTCATTTTAATACGACCACATGATGTTCATGTACGTGCCTTCAAAAAACACACACATGCACAAAAAATATGGTGTGTTTGTAAAATTTAAACAACACTTAAATCTACAGTGTTGGCTGTTTAAGTTTGATTTAATTGTGCAGTGAGAAACAAATTTTTGTGTTTAAATAAGATTTAAAAATAAAATACAAATAATCATTGACTGATTTATTAGCCCTTATGTACATGTATATTTACATACGAATATACATACATATATTCAGGGCTACCTTTTTCTTCCCGCAGAAAGTTGCGTAACTACTGCAAGATTTTATTATATGTATATACAGTTTTCCAAATCCAAATAAATTTATAAAAAAGTAGTTGCAAATGTCTACAAGCTGCGCTGACGCGAAATCGTTACGCATAAAATATGTAATTAAATTTTTTTTATCATAATCGTCTGATAGCATAATTTCTACTAATTCTGCATATTGCAGCATTAATTGTTTCTGATCTTCAACAGGAGCAATTAAATCAATTGCTGCTGAATTTTTAAATTCAATTTTATTATATAATTTTTAGTTGCTTACACCTGTAAAGTTAGTTATATAATACATGACAGATGAAAGATGTTGTAATGTGAATAGTTTTTTTTTTAATTTTCAACATATTCCACGCATTCCTCAAAGATGTGAGTAAGTGTAAAAAGCCTATTACTATGTGTTACTTTCTTTAGAAAAGGGATAGTGATAGAGAAGACAGGTGGTGAAGGAAGAGATAGAGTAAAGCTTCATTCTTAGAGCTGTGCCAAATCGTTCATTCAAGTGACCGCTCATTTTCGTTCATTTTCTAAAAAAGAACGAGTTCGTTCATTTCGTTCATCCGCTCTTTTAAAGAAATAGAACGAAGTGAAAACAAACAAGCAGTTGATTTTGTACATAAAAATGGAAACATGCACAATGCATTTTGTTTTGAATTGAAAGTAAAGAAATTAAAAAAGATTCATATCGCCAAAAGAGCCACATACTTATACACAATAATGACAATGAAAATAAACTAAAATATCTAAACCAATTTTGCTAAAAAACTATTAATACATATGTTCTAAAAACTTAATAAATATGAATGGTAATTTAATTAATTTCACAATGGCCACAGTGTTACTAAAAGTATATAAAAAGTCAAATGAAAACAAGAATATGACAACAAATCTCACATGAACAAAGAAAAAGCCAAACAAAACAAAAAAGAGCCAAGTGTGCTCGGTCGTTCATTTCGTTCAATTGTACCACAGTTTTGAGATTGTACTTTTTATCAGTACTGCTGAGCCAAAACAGCTCAGTAAAGTGACCGGCTCACTTCGTTCATTTCACTGATTCGTTCAATTGTACTCGTTCGTTCATGAACGACACAGCTCTAGCAACCAACATAACAAGACCGTATACGTTATAAACAATATTTATTGTGTATACTCCATAGGTACGAATAATTTATTGTACGTGTAATTAACATTATACATATGTATGTATATCGTTGGTCTCAAGTAGAAAGGCCCTACCTCAAATAATTGTAACTTTAGAGGAGAAGTTAAAAACAAAATAGAAACTGTAATATGCACAATGTAATTAAACTGCTTCTGAGAGGTATTTTTTACACTATAGCAATACATTTTTGTGACGAGGTGTGTTTGTGTGAAATGAATTGGAATCACTGAAAAACTCAATTTCGTAAAAAATACGATTTATTGCCTTTCTGCTTGAGACCATCGATATGCATGCATACAAGCTAGAACCGCATATACATACATATCGTCACCTTAAATGCAAACGGACGTAACTACACTTTTATATTTTTTACATGAGAAACAAAAAACGTTCATAAACAATAATAATAAAGTGTTCTTGAAAATTTGCTTCGAAATTTTTCTTGTAGTATGGATACTTATATGTTTTTAGCCATTTATTTCCTTTTTATATATATTTAAGCTTTTATGTTAGTTACGTTCTTTGCAATAAAAAATAGATAAATTCGTAATTACGTACATTTGAATTTCTTTTATAAAATCGTCATTTTTGATCGCAGAGGTCTAAATATTTGCGTGAACATGTGGTTTGATAAAATAAACAATCATCAATCAAAAACTCGATTTCGAATTTTTGTGTAGTTACGTCCGTTTGCATTTAAGGTGACGATTTGTACATACATTTTATGTTTCTAGGGCAGGTTTCGGTGCTGTTGTGAGAATTTTTGTAAATTTTTGGGTCTTCAGCCCCACCCATCGTCGACCTCGATGCCTCATGCATTTTCGTTTCGAACCTCACAAAATTAAGAGTTCTAGTTTTAAAATGGAAAAATCGTTCACTATCTCACCCCAACTCTAATCTAAATACGTATGTGTGCATGTTTGTCATTCATTATTTTCAATTTCGAAGGCAATTCTGCGCTCTGTCCGTTTGTAGCGCTTCTCGAATACGAGTACACATTAACTTTGAAAATCAAGTAAATAAATTTTATATGTGTGGTATATATGTATGTATTTTTATATTTAATTGTAACACCGCGTTCTAGAACATACGACCAAATTTGGACAATCAAGTTTTTCTATTTTATTCAAACGTTCCCAAGCTGTATTCAGCTGATTAGTAGTTCGAGCTAATGCTAACTTCGCAAAAGGCCCTATCGTGCGATATCCCTGACGAACATAACGAACGAAGCCATGGGAGCTTAATTCCTTTAAAGCCATTTTTACTTGAGCTTCGACATCTCCACAAGCGATATCCCTAAATAATACAAAAAAATAAAACAAAGTGAAGTCGTAGCGAGATTGTTCTCACTTACTCTTTTTCTAGTAATTCCACAATATGACTATCTTTGATTCCCCTTATAAACTTTGGATGATCTTGAAATAAACGTACGACATCGAGCACAAATAATGGTATGTGCAAATGGTATTCATTTCGTCTCAAGCTGGAAGTCGTAGATTCTATATCGCGTATGTCGCGGATCACCGTTGACATATTTATTTAAAAATTTTGATTAAAATAAAAATGTTTTCTTGCGTATGTATGTATGTATGTACCCAGCTAACATTTGGGTGATTGTTTCTGTGGCTATAAGGAAAAAGTGATTAAGTCATGTTTTATTGGTTTGCAGGAAAGCACTTTTAAACTTTCAACCTCTGTTTCCACAACACGAACGATCGACTTGAGTAGAAAATTCATATGAAAAGCACTAATTTATTTTGAGTGTTAGTTACTTCTTTTTCAGTTAAATTGGGAAATTCGGTTTCCGCTTTTATTTTATTTAGGTAGTAAACATCGTTCCGTAGACTGTAATTATGAGTAAAGCATTCAATTTGAAATACTTGTATTCACAAAAGTATGGCTAAATTAAGCTATTATTCCATATGAGATGTTATAAGTCTGAAAAATATAAGCACCTATTTTCATGGCGGTATAACTTCTTGAAAAATCGCACAAACTGATTGAGATTTTTTTTCAGAGGTACTCTTAAAAATGAAGATTACAATGATGCCATTAACTCAAATATAGGCTATCTCTACTTTAGTACTTTTTCCTTTTTAACGCTGCAGCCACACGTTCAATAAATCGCTTTCAATTGCACCACATATACTGTGTGATAGCTCTTGGTCAAATTGATAGTCAATTTCATTTTTTAAATGCCACCGGCGAAGAAACAACTCAAATTTGTAGCTTCAATCAATGTGTGCTGTGACCAGCTGTTCAAATTCAAAATTAAATTGCCATATAAATGGATAGGAGAATCCCAGCTAGCATTGTGGTGATCATTTTTTGCAGAAATCTCTTATATGATTCTCCTCAGATTACTTTTGATGATTAAAGACTGATTTATCACTTGGGTGATTGAAAAAGGATTCACTTATGATTCATCTATATGATCAAATTTTGATTTCTTGAAAATAGAGGAACAAAATTGAAAGAAACCGCCAAAAGGTTATTTCATGATTTAATACTACCAGAAAATTGCTCAAAATTAATCAGCAAATCGTATCATAAATGATTCTTTAGTATGATTCATATGTAGGGCACCATTTTCTCACAACGGGAGTATCATTTATGATCGAAAAATGAGCTCATATGCGGTTATTTTTCCCGTCGAGCTGATTCGGAAAAGATTCAGTTATGATACAAAATGCTAGCTGGGATTGTGAAAGAAATCTACTTTTCAATTTAAAAAGTTTGATTGTGTTAGTATAAAAAGTGTGAGTGTATTGCAAATTGAATTGAAAGGCAAAAATTGAACGTGTGGCCCCCAAGTAAATGGGTCTTCTATGATCACTTTTGATGTTTAAAAACTGATTTATCATCTGGGGGATAAAAAAAGGATTCAAATATCGCTCATTTATTTCAATAGTGTCATAACTCAAAAAATGAGTTTTTTGAGTTAATAATGCAGAATAATGCAACATTTCGTTTATCTTTTTATCCTTATCTTGTGTAAAAATTTCATATAAATAGCTTGCACGCACCATTATCTCCTGAGAGAAAAATATTTTTTCACGTCTTCATTGAGTTGTTTGGAAATTGAAAACTTAAAACGAGTTTTCTGCAAAACTGGTTGTCTTGAGTTGTGACACTATTGAAGTAAATGAGCGATATGATTCATTCATATGCTCTCAGTTCTCGTTGTACCTTCATAGTGAACAGACGTAATAGCGGAATTTTTTCTTACATACAAACTAAACAAAAAAAAATACAAAAAATATTCGTAGTACATATTGACTTTAATAAATAAGCTTTATTTGCTTTGCAAATATTTTTTACATATAGAAACAACAAAAACAAAAAAAAATACCGTAAACAAAAAAACATACAAAGTACCCTTGAGGAATACTCTTTATGAGTACCCCAAAGGAAAAAAATAGTGAAGTGAGTTCTAACGGCAGAAATGCCTATTTTACTGTGAGTTTTGATACTCATAATGATAACAATAAAAATAAAAAATCTGATAATAGACTTGCTGTGAGTTCTGAAGCTCTTAATAAGTATCAAAAATCTGATAATAGACTTTTTCTAACGGCAAAACCACAGTTTCGTCAGCGATCAACTTCGCTTTGTCCAATGCCAACTAGTGAATCGTTGACATTATTGCCTAGTACATCTGCATTTAACTCAGCGATATCACCCGCTTCGGGCTCGGGGTCATCACTTAACCAAGTTGTCACTGAAGATAAGAGTAGCCCAAAACCCAAGGTCCAAGTCGGAATGGACAGATATATCACAATTTTAAAGCGCGGGCGAAGCCCAAATTCATCAAAAATTTCATCGGTTCCCAAGATATCCAGGGATAACGATGTCGCAGCAGTTAACCGTCAAAATCGTTTTTCAATATTGCAAGCAAATAACGACCAACCCGCTGTTTCATCCAAAAAAACTTCCAAGCCACCACCAATATACCTGAGAGAAAAAAATTCGAACGCCCTTATTAAAAAATTAGTCTCGGCAGTTGGTGAGAACGCATTTCACGTTATTCCAATAAAACGTGGTAAAATTGATGAAACAAAAATTCAAATATACGAAGAAAAAGATTTCCGCAAAATTATTACTGATTTCGAAAAAAATAAAACTAATTTTTATACTTATCAGCTTAAAAGTGCTAAAGGTATGCAGGTCGTATTGAAGGGCATTGATGCTTATGTTAATCCCGACGAAATAAAAGATGCACTCATCATACAAGGATTTAAAGTAAAAAGTGTTACTAATATAATCAATAGAGAGAAGATCCCCCAGCCTCTATTTCGTGTTGAACTGGAGCCAAATGATATACAATTGAAAAAAAACGAAACACATCCAATTTATAGCCTAAAATACCTTTTATACCGAAAAATTACACTTGAAGAGCCACATAAGCGTTCAGGTCCCGTACAGTGCCACAATTGCCAAGAATATGGTCACACAAAGGCTTACTGCAATTTACCTACAGTTTGTGTTATCTGCGGTGAATTGCACGGTACTGCTAGCTGCACGAAGCCAAAAGATCAAGCAGAAAAAAAATGCAGTAATTGTGGAGGTAACCACACCGCTAACTACAGAGGATGCCCTGTATATTCTTTTGTTAAACAGGCTATGGGTCAAAAACCTAAACTAGTTCCAGCTCAATCAGCAAACGCTTACTCCGCCACTCTTCCCCAAACTAGCCAACTAGTTACTTCACGTGTATCGTATGCCGATGCTGCTAAGACTAGTTCTATTCCCACACAAAATGTTCCACCGCCAAGTAATTCAACGAATGCAAACTCTAGCCTTAACTTTAGTCGTCTTGAAGCTACTATTGAGAATCTGGTGCTAACTATAAACAACTTTACAACAAATATGACTAGCATGATGCAAGAAATGCTAAGAATGCAGAATACTCTGCTTCAAGCATTAGTCAACAAACCATGAACACGTTAAAACTATGTTTCTGGAACGCAAACGGCATTCGCCAACATAAAAATGAACTTGAGCACTTCCTCACGGAAAAAAATATCGATATAATGTTGGTCTCAGAGACTCATTTGACTTCGAGAAGCCTTTTTAAAATTTCTGGCTACACCTTATATGATTCAAAGGACCCGAGAGGAAGAGCATGCGGTGGATCAGCAATTCTAATAAAGTCAAGACTCAAACATTATATTATTGACAACATTTGTGAGGAACATCTACAAGCAACGAATATTTGTGTTGAAAATTTTTGCACAAATTTTGTGATATCATCAATTTACTCCCCTCCCAGATTCGGAATTACTGAGAATCAATACGAGGATTTCTATAGATCTCTTGGCCCTTGTTTCGTGGCAGCTGGCGACTATAATGCTAAGCATACGTTCTGGGGTTCGCGTCATATTACACCCAGAGGTCGAGCGTTGTTCAACACAATTTCAAAAATGGGCTTGGACGTCATTTCGAGTGGGGAGCCTACTTACTGGCCTACTGACATAAATAAAATTCCGGATGTTATAGATTTTGGCGTCATGAAAAACATTTCTAGGGAATTAGTTAACGTTGAAGCTTCTTTAGATCTCTCGCCCGATCACTCTCCCACGATTGTTACAATCTGTAGCCCACAGAGAAGTGATTTACCTCACTCGTATGTGAAGATGATCAGTAGTGTAAATTGGCTGCGATTCAAAAAATATCTTAGTAGACATTGCACGGAAAACATTACGCTAAGAACACCCGAGGATATTGAAGCCAACATCGTCAACCTTAACGAAATGGTTACACAGGCTGCTGAGCATGCTACTACCTCCCATCCGCAGACTGGATTTAATAAAATTTATTCTACAGACATTGAACGTCTCGTACGTGAAAAAAGAAGGGCTAGAAGGGAATGGCAACAGCACAGATCACCACAACTTAAAATCAGATTTAAAGAGTGCACTAAACGACTCCAAGAGTTACTTGCAATTGAAAAAACTGCATCTCTTAAAAATTATCTGGAAGGTCTTGATGTCACTCCAGCATCTAATTACTCCTTGTGGCGCGCTGCTAGAAAGCTGAAAACCCCCGTTGAGTTTAAACCACCTCTGCGCACATCTACCGGAGGTTGGGCGAGAAGCGATACTGAAAAAGCTAACATATTTGCAAATCATTTAAAATACGTATTTACCCCAAACACATGTACTGGTGTTTCTGATTTGCCGACTGTAGTTGCTCTACCCCCGCGACCCATAAAGTTTAAGATGCGCGATGTACAAAAACTAATTGCTGAACTTAATCCGAAGAAAGCTCCAGGTATTGATGGAATTAGTAACAAGATGCTGACGAACTTGCCTCATATTGCAATAAGAATCCTGCTATTTATTTTTAATGCCATTTTGCGAATGCAGTATTTTCCACATAACTGGAAACTTGCCAAGATTAAAATGATTCCGAAGCCAGGCAAAGATCTTACCAAGGCTGAGTCATATAGGCCTATAAGCTTACTATCAACAGTTTCAAAACTTTTCGAAAGGCTGCTCATGACTAAATTGTCCACAATTTTAGCTGATAATGGGTGCATCCCGGACCATCAATTTGGCTTTAGAAGTCAGCATAGCACTATTGAGCAAACGCATAGATTGGTTCAAGTTATAAGGAGGACTTTTGAAGAAAAGAAGTATTGTTCTGCCCTTTTTATTGATGTTTCTCAGGCATTTGACAAAGTATGGCACAAAGGCCTATTTTTAAAATTGAAGACATATTTTCCAATAAATATAGAACAACTTTTGGAAAGTTACATTGTTGATAGGAAGTTTACTGTTGTGGAAGGAGACTTCATGAGTGTGCCCGAATCTATATTTTCTGGTGTGCCTCAGGGTAGTATTCTGGGACCAGTCTTGTATTTAATATATACTTGTGATATGCCTGTGAGCAATAACATCCACACTTCTACATTTGCCGACGATACAGCCTGTATGAGTATGAACAAAAACCCTGATGAGGCATCCCGCAATCTCCAAGCACACATTACCCAGCTTGAAAGATGGTTGAACTTATGGAGAATTAAAGTAAATGAACAAAAGTGTGTTCATATAACGTTTACCCTTAGAAAAGATACCTGTTCCCCCATTCGAATCAATAATCAAAATATTCCTCAACATTCTCAAGTGAAATACCTTGGCATACACCTTGATCGAAGGCTTACATGGCAACATCATATTGACGCTAAACTAATTCAAATGAAACTTAAGTTAACTCAAATACATTGGTTGATTGGCAGAAATTCAACACTCAGTCTAGACTGCAAACTTTTGATATACAAGTCGCTTTTAAAGCCAATATGGTGCTACGGAATTCAGCTATGGGGCACTGCTTCAGCTTCAAATGTGGATAGAATCCAACGACAGCAAAATAAAATTTTACGGTTAATAACATCGGCTCCATGGTACATCAAAAATTCAAATATACATCGTGATTTAAATATGCCACTAGTGACTGAAGAAATCGCAAAATACGCAGGTAAATATTTAACAAAACTCGAGTCACATCCTAATCCGCTTGCTCGTAATATCTTGAACTTTACTGGACACATCCGCCTAAAAAGAGGGACACAAGGGCCCTAATAGTCAGCACTCCAAATGGTACTTCTTGAAAATAATTATCTATTGTGCTTAATACGAAATTTATGTATTATTAATTACTATCACTAAGTTTATGTCCGATACTGGTCGGGCCTAATAATTATATATAGATTTAAGATTTGAATACTTATTGTTAGTTCATATTTTGAAGATACAATAAATAAATATATGTGTGTAAAAAAAAAAAAAAAAAAAAAAAAAAAATTCATATGCTCAAAAAATCATTTCAAAATGTAAAGAAATCGCGGAAAGATTATGCAGCTGATCAAAAGTTATGAAAGAATTATTTTAAATACTCGTATAATCAAACACTATATATGCAATTTACGATTGAAAAATGAGATGAAAGAGATGAAAAATTAAACTAGACACTATTAGCTGGGGGAAATACCGATATTTTTCTGTGCAGCCACGCACTTCATCAGCACCCATGTCTATCTACTGGGGTAGAGATTATTATTAACATCAGCTATTTAACCTCTATCACTCTACCTCATTGGTAGAGTGATATAACTTCGTGCTAACCTAAATAGAAAATGGAAAAACAGAAAATGAATAGTGATACTTAAAAAAAATGTGTTTGCCAAAGGCAAATCAATAATTGTATACACAATCAATTCTCATATTCCACTTTCATAGATTTTCAGGTTAAATAGCTGATGTTAATAATAATCTCTACCCCAGTAGATAGACATGGGTGCTGATGAAGTGCGTGGCTGCACAGAAAAATATCGGTATTTCCCCCAGCTAATAGTGTCTAGTTTAATTTTTCTTCTCTTCTTTAGATACTCACATTAATTAATAAAAATATTTCATTCATAAGAATTGAAATTACTGAACTCAAGCCTGATTAAGAAATTATTTCTGATTAAAATTCACTATAGTTCAATTAAATCTAATAATGTCTCATTTAATTCATCATGGGCACGTGACAAAAATATGTTCACTTGGCGATCACTGTTCACTTGGCCAGAACTGCTTCAGAATGCTGGAAAGCTAAGTCAACTGTAGAAAGCAAAAACAAAGTAACATAAAGCCACTACAATAATACTTATATGTATGTACCGATGGTGCATCGAATAAGTAAAAATAATTAATGTGATGATCGTAAAAGATAAGTAAGAATAGTTAAACATACATTGGTAGAGTGATATAACTTCGTGCTAACCTAAATAGAAAATGGAAAAACAGAAAATGAATAGTGATACTTAAAAAAAATGTGTTTGCCAAAGGCAAATCAATAATTGTATACACAATCAATTCTCATATTCCACTTTCATAGATTTTCAGGTTAAATAGCTGATGTTAATAATAATCTCTACCCCAGTAGATAGACATGGGTGCTGATGAAGTGCGTGGCTGCACAGAATAATATCGGTATTTCCCCCAGCTAATAGTGTCTAGTTTAATTTTTCTTCTCTTCTTTAGATGCTCACATTAATTAATAAAAATATTTCATTCATAAGAATTGAAATTACTGAACTCAAGCCTGATTAAGAAATTATTTCTGATTAATATTTATACAAAATGTAAAAATTAACTTAAAACTAATACAATAACAAAGAAATAAAATAATAAAAAAAAAATCAATAAGAGTACAAACATAATTTAAAACGGCCAGAAACTGTTCATTATTATATTGCCAAATTCATTCCCATCGTAAGCTAAGCAAAACAAATATTCAATTTCACTACTGTCTGGCTGGTAATTTGAAACATACGTGGAAAATAAAATGTTTTATTTATTTCGTCAATTATGCTGACATGATGGTTCTCATACCTGGTTTGACAAATGTGTGAGAAATAAATTAATTTTATTTTAATTAAATTGTGGGAAAGAATTTAAGTGTTACTTGAGACTTGGCAAAAATATGAATAAAAAAGTTAGACAAAAACGAAGTAAGCGTTTTGCTTAAATTTTAATTCAACTAGAGATTCTTTTTATTTTGATACCAAATAAAAAGAATCAAAAGAATTAACATATTGCGCCCCCAGGGGGATTGTTAATAACAATAGGCAATTTAACTGAACACTTTCCGGCAATTTATGCTGAAGTAAATTAAGCGCCAGGGTCCAAAGAAATGTTCCAGTTTGACCTGGGTGATGGCTGTGGTGCTATTGGACGCGTATTGAGTCTTCTCTTTAATAATATTTTGATTAACAGGATGGTTAGCAATGTTAAAATCAGAGCCAGTCCCACATAGCTGACTGCCAAGCTATGCACGCCATGATTCATGGTTGGGGTGGGTATATTCCGCATCTGTTCTCTTACCTCCTCTTGTAGTCGGGTTAAGTTTCCCATGATTCTTAGGTCTTGTAAGGTTTTGGTTATATTGAAGACCTTTTGCTGTAAATGGGGCAATGAAACTCCAGAGCTTGTATAGGAGGGATACAAAGTCGAGGTAATTGTTTGGTGCCCATATACGGTAATCAACTCATTTTTCATTGAACATCCTGCTGGTAAGGTGAGCAATCCAGTTCCTTGTAAGACCTGAGAACCACTGATGCTGTTGCACACCATACTTAATTTGAGTGGATGTTGAGTTGCGACTAGCCATTGATTTTTTTTATGAAGTTGGTACCACACATTACTATGGGCTAGTACGTCGGTATTGCAACTTAGGTCTGACTCGTTGTTAAATAAATGTATCTCACAACGACACATTGGTGAATTTTTGAAATACGTAGCTTGGATATTTGGGCATAAAAAAGTATCGTGATCAAGGATGTGGCAATCACGGAGTTTGGTATCATCAACCGGGAAATATTCGTCTCGGTGAGCGTTGAGAGCCATCATTTTGGTTGTTGGAATGATCGCAACCAACGAGTCATTTACTAGTTGTGGAACTGGTGTAAGATAAAAGAGGTCGAATTCTTCTTAATGGGCTAGTGGAATTTCCAATGTGCAAATAATGTGTTGGTTTGAAATGGCTGCATTCGCTGTCACTAAACCATACAGATGAATGATATCCGTGACTGGTAATATTAAATCCAATGGCAGATTTGCCTTTATATTGTCCACTTCCAAAGTAAATTCTTGCGGTGTTAGTAGAGAGGGACTTATTCTGCCATGATATGTATCGGTTAACAGATCCATTATGGCCTTTAACATTGTTTGCACATTGTCTGAGATGATGATCAACTGAATGCTAAGCGAGAAAATAAGTTGAGATTGCTGGGTTTCATTGACAGTAAAGTTCTCGAGTCTTTTTAGCCTAAAGTTTAATTTATCGAGGCTGTTCTCGTAGAAGGTATGCCAAGTGATCCTCGTTATTCTTTATGCTGTTGATGGTGTCTGTCATTTTTTCGGCATACTGTGAATCGAGAACTCCAAATAATGAATTTGCTACATTTCCAACGAAATCAATTGCCCCTCGTTTCTTTCTTCTTAAGAGGCTTTCGAGACTGGTAGCCACTTTAAGTTTAACGTTGTTAAAATGCGCAACGAGCGCGATACATTGATGATTGAGATCTGAACTGTGCAACATTTCATCAACGTATTAGTTCCGTTTGCTAGAAGTTGTACTTCGTTGAGAAATGGTGATAGTTCAAAGTAGATAAAAAGCTTCCATTCTGAGATAATTGGTTTAACTTGACCAATCTGTTCAAAGTGTAACCCAGGAGAGCTAGTGATCTTTGTGTAGGTACCTAGCTGGCATACTTCTAACGGAAGGAATAAGGCAAGAAGCATTAGTAGGCTGGTTGGAGATAATGTGCATCGTTTTGGGGGTGGTGAGCCTTTGTATTTGTCAGTAGGTGGTTCGTTTCTCTTGAGTTCCGAGCTATTTCATTTAGTTTTGTTCGGAGATTTGTAGTTTTCCTTGGGAAGGGAACTGCTTTTTACACCTTCACTGCCCAAAGACGTTGAGGGTGAGTTCTGAAGATCAGGCATAGTTTCATTGCCAGTAGTGGTGTAGGATGTATCGAGAGGAAGCGGACCAAGTAACTGAATTGCCCGTTTAATGATACCTGTAGATGTTTTTACTGTTGCCGTCCTCACGATACCGTCAGGCCCGGGGAATGTTTCGATCACCTTTCCGATTCGCCACGTCATGACAGGAGTGTTGTCTTTCACTATAACTATAGTACCCAATGGCAGATTTTGAGACTTTGATTGCCATTTGTTACGCTGCTGGAGTTCCGTGAGGTACTCGTGGGACCATCGTTGCCAGAAATGATGTTTTATTTTTGATACTAATTCCCATCGTTTAACGAGTGATGGCGACATCGACTGAGCAGTTGCATCGACTTGTGCCGTGAGAGGTTCCCCAATCAGGAAATGACCAGGAGTCAAAGCAGCTGCATCATTAGGATCATTTGATAATGCTGTTATAGGTCTGGAATTCAGTATAGCCTCTACCTCTATGACTACAGTTTCCATTTCTTCATAAGTTAGGGATGCGTTTGTCATTTCTTTGAGTAATAGCATTTTGGCTGACTTGACTGCGGCCTACCACAATCCCCCAAAATGAGGTGCTCGAGGAGGAATGAAATTAAAAGAAATGTTTTTATTTGCACATTCTCGCTGAATGTCTTCTTGAGCTGTGGGGGTAAAAAGGGCTGATGATAATTCCGCTAGTTGATTTCGTGCTCCGACAAAGTTTGTTGCATTGTCGCAGTAAAGTTGTTGGCAGTGACCTCTGCGACTGGTAAATCGTTTTAGTGCTCCCAGGAACGCTTCTGTTGTTAGGTTTGTAACTAATTCGAGATGCACTGCTTTTGTGGCGAAGCAACAGAATACTGCAATGTACGCCTTTTGAGGTCGTTTTCCTCGAGTTTTAAAGTGAACCCAAATTGGACCACAATAGTCAACCCCGGCATTTATAAATGGTCTTGCTGGTGTAACCCTCGTTGCAGGCAAATTTCCCATGATCTGCTGGAGAAGTTTTGGTTTTGATTTTGCGCAACTTACGCACTTATGGATGGTTTCTCGTGCTAAGTATTTTCCCTTGATGGGCCAAAATCGTTGTCGGACATTTGCAAGGAGAGCCTGAGCCCCACAATGCTTATTTTCTTTGTGTATTGACTCAAATATTAGTTTGCTGATTATCTCATTATAAGGGAGGAGCATTGGATGTCTTGTATCGAATGGCAAAGAAGACTCGTCTAGTCTGCCTCCGACTCTTAAAATGCAATTTTCATCTAAAAATGGTGATAAACTTTTGATCGGACTTGACATCCTTAGTTCCTTGCGTTTTTGCAACTGCTTGATGTCTTCTGAGAATGCAAATTTTTGAGTTTCTCTAATAATTATAAGAAGTGAATCGTGGAGCTCGAAAGGTGTCAGAGCTCTTGGAGTTTGTCGATCTGCCTTGGGGAGCCTAGCATTTTTTATGAATCTGAAGATGTATCCTATTATACGTTGCAGGGTTTTAAAAGAATTTCTATGGTTGATAGAATGCAAAAAATTTTCAGTCGTTACCGAAACCAGCATGTTATAGGAAATTTTCTTCTGTTCAGGTAAAGGTGTGTCAGGAGTTGGAGAGAACATCGGAGGCCAATGTTTCTCATCACCATGAAGAAAGAATGGCCCATACATCCACTGGGGTGTATGCTGCAACTGCTGTGGATCCAATCCTCTAGATATTATGTCTGCTGGGTTGTCCTGGGAACTCACATGACGCCATTGATCAGGTGTCGAGCTTTCTTGAATTGAAGCTATTCGATTTGCTACGAATGTATGCAACGAAGATGATCGTGAATTTATCCATGCTAATACTATTTTTGAATCAGACCAGTAAAATGTTGGCGTTGTATTCATATCCAGATCGTGCTTAATTTTTGCAGCTAAGTTGGCACCCAACTGGGCAGCACATAATTCCAGCCTGGGCAGCGTTTGTTGCTTGAGAGGGGCTATACGGGACTTCGCACAAAGCAAGTACACAATAACTGTTTTATTTGGCAAGAATGTGCTGATATATACTGCGGCACCATACGCCTTTTCTGAGGCATCTGTAAAAACATGTAGTTGCGTATTGCTTGGAATCGATCCTTTATATATATGTCGATGAGCTTGAAAGGTTTTGAGTTCACTCATTTTACTTCTAAAGCTTCGCCAGCGTGATTCAAATTCTGAAGGCACTGCCTCATCCCATGAAAGCTTCAAATTCCATAATTCCTGGATGGAGATTTTTGCCTTGACGACTACTGGAGACAGTAGTCCGAGTGGGTCAAATATACGTGCTAAATCTGAGGTGACTGTCCTTTTCGTCACAGCCTTGATTGGTTGTATGTTGACCTTAATTTTCAGTAGATCATCCTTGGGTAGCCATACTAATCCCAACGTTTTTATATAGTCGGTTTCGTCTGTGGAAAAATCAAGACTAACTTCTTGATCATCATTGGGGATATTGCGTAGCAATTGGGTATGATTTGCGCACCATTTTCTTAAATGAAATCCGTACTTTGACATGACGTGTTGTAGTTGACGCTGAGTTTCTAGTGCTATATTCAAGCTATCGGCTCCCCCCAAACCATCGTCCACATAAAAGTTCTTTTCCAAGAAATTGGCTGCTAACGGAAACTGCATGTTGTTATCATGGCTTATTTCCTTTAGACATTTGATTGCCAAGTATGGTGCAGGTCTGGTTCCATATGTCACTGTATTCAACTTGAAGTAACTGATGGGTTCAGAAACATTACTTCTCCATAGAATTATCTGGTACTGTTGGTCTTTTGGATGGACCAATATTTGTCGGTACATTTTTTCTATGTCTGTTGTGAACACGAAACGTGGAATCCGAAATCGCAGAAGCACCGTAAACAGCTCATTTTGTAGTGGTGGCCCGATGTGCAAAATGTCATTCAAAGATTTTCCTGACGAGGTTTTTGCTGACGCATCAAATACCACCCGAAGTTTAGTGGTGCTACTATCAGGTCGTAAAATGCAGTGGTGAGGAATAAAGTATTTAGACCCTTCCACTTCATCTATGTTGATTTTCGACATATGTCCCATTGTTTCGTAATCCTTCATAAACTGCATATATTGAGTTTTTAGGGAAGAATCTTTTGATAATCGACGTTCTAAGCTGAGGAAGCGGTTAAAGGCAATATTATGTGAGGCGCCTAAAGAAGATGTTTCAGTACAGAATGGAAGTCGTACTACGAACCGTCCTTCTTTGTTACGAATAGTGTGTTGATTGAAATGTGCTTCACATTGGGCGTCATAGGGAGATAATTGATGCCATGTGCTCACGATCTCTTCCAGTTTCCAAAATCGTTCAATAGCCGTATTCATTTTATCCTCTTCAGTTAAAGTACCACATATTGCTGATGAGAGTTGTTCTCCAGATACCTTTCCAGATACTATCCAGCCAAAGGTGGTATTTTGTAATATTGGGAGGTCATCACCGAGTTTAATTTGTCCTATGGCAAGGATTTGATGGTAATATTCTGCGCCTAACAAAATGTCAATTTTTTCTGGTCGGTTAAAAGTTGGGTCCGCCAGTGTGACATTGTTGGGAATCGCCCACTTATCGATGGTAAGTTGTTGAACAGGTTGAGGAGAGATGATTTGTGGCAACACAAATGCCTCAAGACGTGTTGAAAAGTGGTTGACTTGTGAGCCCGAGTCGAGAATTGCCTTACATTCAGTTTCTAGTCCATTTGCCTTGACCTTTACCAACGCTGTTCCTAGTAGGACATATGGTCTTCTGCCGACGGAACTTGTTGTCATGCTTTCAGCTTCGTCCTGTGGTGTGCTAACGAGAGATGTCACGTTTGTTGTGGAGGGGTTGTTAAGTGTAGCTGCCTTTCTGTCTGAGTCAATTTCTTTCTTAGGAGGAGTAATTTTTCTTGATGACGAATAACCTTGTGGGGTTGGTTCCAGATGTACCAAGGTATGGTGCTTTTTTTCACATTTCTGGCAGCGGCCTGAAATTTTACATTGTTTGGTACTATGGGTACTACTAAAGCAATTGACACATAATTTGTGTTTCTGTATCATGTTTAGTCTGTTTGTTGAGCTTATATCGATGAATTTCTTACATCGATACAATGGGTGAGAATCTCGCTTGCAAACTATGCACAACCGGTTTTCGTGTCGAGGTTGTGCTGTAAGCGCGCATATTTTGTTAGTGGAAAACGAAGGTTTTTCCTTGTAGCCCATTGCTTCCAGGGTGTGAAAATAGTTCTCAAGGAATGTCAGAAATTGGTTGATTGTTTGTAGTTCCTTTGGGTGAGAAATTGATTGCTCATATTGAGCATGCACTGTTTTATCTAACTTTTTAACCAGGATGTGGATAAGGATTGGATCCCACGATAATATTTGAAGCCCCATGTTGGAGAGAGCTGCCAAACATTCCTTTGTTGTATCGTGCAATCGCTTAATAGCACCTAATGTGGATGCCCCAGATGGTTGGTCAAGTAGTCTCTGAACTGCTGTTGCTACCATTACCCTTTTATTGTTGTATCGATCTTGCAGCAATTGCCACGCCACCTGATAATTGTCTGCAGTAACCGCAAGATGATTAATGAGGTTCGCTGCTTCACCAATGACGTTGGTTTTTAAATACCACATTTTATGAGCATCAGACATCTGTTGCTCATGTACGATTCTTGTAAATAAATCGGAGAATGATGTCCATCTCATGTAGTCACCTTCAAATTTTGTAATGGTGATCGTAGGCAAAGGTAAGGTTGACGGTCTGGCCGTAGTTTCTGTGGTTGAGTGGTGGAGGCTTCTATTGGCCGTGGTGAGCTGTATGATTGCTGATTGTGCAGCTTGTTCGAGGCGAACATATCTGCTTGTATCGTAACCAGCAATGTCTGGGTCGGGATATTTGTCCAGTAATTCATCATTAAGCCTTTCTAATTGAAGCCACAGCTGAGAGATAGTGGCCTTTTTTACATCGTAGTAAGATTGATCTTGACCTGGTTGCAACTGAAGGCCTTCTAGCTGTCGAGTAAGCGCCGCCATTTTTCCAAGTGTCCCCCAGTTGCGCCGGCCTGCGATTGACCTGTGTTTGCCGATGTGGGATGGGGATCATGTCCCCCAGTTGCCCCGGCTTGCGTTTGACCTGTATTTGCAGGTTTGGGATTAGGAAGCTCTTTTTTCCCGGATTCTTTACCTTGATTATCGAGTTCACGTTCCATTATAGCTATATATTTCGTCGCCATGGCCTCAATTCGAATATAGTAGTCGGATGTGAAGTATTCATCAGATGTGTCTATGTCCTTCAACTCTCGTAAGTCATTATCAGCCGTGTCGAACTCTGTCCAAGCTGCCTTTAGACGAGATAGTCGTTCTTGGTAATAGGTTGCGGTTTTCCGGCTGGCTGAATCCTTGGTGAAATTTCGAATAATGTTTGCAATATGTTCTCCCGTTTCCTTTAGTTGGCGGAGCAGTTTTGTTGAAGTTGTTTCCATGGTGGATTAGTTGTTGTGGAAAGCAGGGAAGTGATGGCACTATTAGTTAATTCGAGGATTGCGTATCCTGTCACGGTCGCCAAAAATGTTAATACCAGAGTCGTTTGCCTGGCTTAACTGAGATGTAAGTGGTGGGGCTTATCCAAGTGGTACACAAGGATAAGCAATTTAAAGAATGTTGATGTTTTTTACCCAAGTGATACACAAGGATAACTCAAGTTGTGGAGGAATCAATTAGTTATTCAGGTAGTACACCAGGATAATCTAATTGACTCAAAGAAGTGAAGTGTATGACGATTTAAGTAGCAATCATAAATTTTATTCAATAATTTTAATATTTATACAAAATGTAAAAATTAACTTAAAACTAATACAATAACAAAGAAATAAAATAATAAAAAAAAAATCAATAAGAGTACAAACATAATTTAAAACGGCCAGAAACTGTTCATTATTATATTGGCAAATTCATTCCCATCGTAAGCTAAACAAAACAAATATTCAATTTCACTACTGTCTGGCTTGTAATTTGAAACATACGTGGAAAATAAAATGTTTTATTTATTTCGTCAATTATGCTGACATGATGGTTCTCATACCTGGTTTGACAAATGTGTGAGAAATAAATTAATTTTATTTTAATTAAATTGTGGGAAAGAATTTAAGTGTTACTTGAGACTTGGCAAAAATATGAATAAAAAAGTTAGACAAAAACGAAGTAAGCGTTTTGCTTAAATTTTAATTCAACTAGAGATTCTTTTTATTTTTATACCAAATAAAAAGAATCAAAAGAATTAACATATTGCGCCCCCAGGGGGATTGTTAATAACAATAGGCAATTTAACTGAACACTTTCCGGCAATTTATGCTGAAGTAAATTAAGCGCCAGGGTCCAAAGAAATGTTCCAGTTTGACCTGGGTGATGGCTGTGGTGCTATTGGACGCGTATTGAGTCTTCTCTTTAATAATATTTTGATTAACAGGATGGTTAGCAATGTTAAAATCAGAGCCAGTCCCACATAGCTGACTGCCAAGCTATGCACGCCATGATTCATGGTTGGGGTGGGTATATTCCGCATCTGTTCTCTTACCTCCTCTTGTAGTCGGGTTAAGTTTCCCATGATTCTTAGGTCTTGTAAGGTTTTGGTTATATTGAAGACCTTTTGCTGTAAATGGGGCAATGAAACTCCAGAGCTTGTATAGGAGGGATACAAAGTCGAGGTAATTGTTTGGTGCCCATATACGGTAATCAACTCATTTTTCATTGAACATCCTGCTGGTAAGGTGAGCAATCCAGTTCCTTGTAAGACCTGAGAACCACTGATGCTGTTGCACACCATACTTAATTTGAGTGGATGTTGAGTTGCGACTAGCCATTGATTTTTTTTATGAAGTTGGTACCACACATTACTATGGGCTAGTACGTCGGTATTGCAACTTAGGTCTGACTCGTTGTTAAATAAATGTATCTCACAACGACACATTGGTGAATTTTTGAAATACGTAGCTTGGATATTTGGGCATAAAAAAGTATCGTGATCAAGGATGTGGCAATCACGGAGTTTGGTATCATCAACCGGGAAATATTCGTCTCGGTGAGCGTTGAGAGCCATCATTTTGGTTGTTGGAATGATCGCAACCAACGAGTCATTTACTAGTTGTGGAACTGGTGTAAGATAAAAGAGGTCGAATTCTTCTTAATGGGCTAGTGGAATTTCCAATGTGCAAATAATGTGTTGGTTTGAAATGGCTGCATTCGCTGTCACTAAACCATACAGATGAATGATATCCGTGACTGGTAATATTAAATCCAATGGCAGATTTGCCTTTATATTGTCCACTTCCAAAGTAAATTCTTGCGGTGTTAGTAGAGAGGGACTTATTCTGCCATGATATGTATCGGTTAACAGATCCATTATGGCCTTTAACATTGTTTGCACATTGTCTGAGATGATGATCAACTGAATGCTAAGCGAGAAAATAAGTTGAGATTGCTGGGTTTCATTGACAGTAAAGTTCTCGAGTCTTTTTAGCCTAAAGTTTAATTTATCGAGGCTGTTCTCGTAGAAGGTGTGCCAAGTGATCCTCGTTATTCTTTATGCTGTTGATGGTGTCTGTCATTTTTTCGGCATACTGTGAATCGAGAACTCCAAATAATGAATTTGCTACATTTCCAACGAAATCAATTGCCCCTCGTTTCTTTCTTCTTAAGAGGCTTTCGAGACTGGTAGCCACTTTAAGTTTAACGTTGTTAAAATGCGCAACGAGCGCGATACATTGATGATTGAGATCTGAACTGTGCAACATTTCATCAACGTATTAGTTCCGTTTGCTAGAAGTTGTACTTCGTTGAGAAATGGTGATAGTTCAAAGTAGATAAAAAGCTTCCATTCTGAGATAATTGGTTTAACTTGACCAATCTGTTCAAAGTGTAACCCAGGAGAGCTAGTGATCTTTGTGTAGGTACCTAGCTGGCATACTTCTAACGGAAGGAATAAGGCAAGAAGCATTAGTAGGCTGGTTGGAGATAATGTGCATCGTTTTGGGGGTGGTGAGCCTTTGTATTTGTCAGTAGGTGGTTCGTTTCTCTTGAGTTCCGAGCTATTTCATTTAGTTTTGTTCGGAGATTTGTAGTTTTCCTTGGGAAGGGAACTGCTTTTTACACCTTCACTGCCCAAAGACGTTGAGGGTGAGTTCTGAAGATCAGGCATAGTTTCATTGCCAGTAGTGGTGTAGGATGTATCGAGAGGAAGCGGACCAAGTAACTGAATTGCCCGTTTAATGATACCTGTAGATGTTTTTACTGTTGCCGTCCTCACGATACCGTCAGGCCCGGGGAATGTTTCGATCACCTTTCCGATTCGCCACGTCATGACAGGAGTGTTGTCTTTCACTATAACTATAGTACCCAATGGCAGATTTTGAGACTTTGATTGCCATTTGTTACGCTGCTGGAGTTCCGTGAGGTACTCGTGGGACCATCGTTGCCAGAAATGATGTTTTATTTTTGATACTAATTCCCATCGTTTAACGAGTGATGGCGACATCGACTGAGCAGTTGCATCGACTTGTGCCGTGAGAGGTTCCCCAATCAGGAAATGACCAGGAGTCAAAGCAGCTGCATCATTAGGATCATTTGATAATGCTGTTATAGGTCTGGAATTCAGTATAGCCTCTACCTCTATGACTACAGTTTCCATTTCTTCATAAGTTAGGGATGCGTTTGTCATTTCTTTGAGTAATAGCATTTTGGCTGACTTGACTGCGGCCTACCACAATCCCCCAAAATGAGGTGCTCGAGGAGGAATGAAATTAAAAGAAATGTTTTTATTTGCACATTCTCGCTGAATGTCTTCTTGAGCTGTGGGGGTAAAAAGGGCTGATGATAATTCCGCTAGTTGATTTCGTGCTCCGACAAAGTTTGTTGCATTGTCGCAGTAAAGTTGTTGGCAGTGACCTCTGCGACTGGTAAATCGTTTTAGTGCTCCCAGGAACGCTTCTGTTGTTGGGTTTGTAACTAATTCGAGATGCACTGCTTTTGTGGCGAAGCAACAGAATACTGCAATGTACGCCTTTTGAGGTCGTTTTCCTCGAGTTTTAAAGTGAACCCAAATTGGACCACAATAGTCAACCCCGGCATTTATAAATGGTCTTGCTGGTGTAACCCTCGTTGCAGGCAAATTTCCCATGATCTGCTGGAGAAGTTTTGGTTTTGATTTTGCGCAACTTACGCACTTATGGATGGTTTCTCGTGCTAAGTATTTTCCCTTGATGGGCCAAAATCGTTGTCGGACATTTGCAAGGAGAGCCTGAGCCCCACAATGCTTATTTTCTTTGTGTATTGACTCAAATATTAGTTTGCTGATTATCTCATTATAAGGGAGGAGCATTGGATGTCTTGTATCGAATGGCAAAGAAGACTCGTCTAGTCTGCCTCCGACTCTTAAAATGCAATTTTCATCTAAAAATGGTGATAAACTTTTGATCGGACTTGACATCCTTAGTTCCTTGCGTTTTTGCAACTGCTTGATGTCTTCTGAGAATGCAAATTTTTGAGTTTCTCTAATAATTATAAGAAGTGAATCGTGGAGCTCGAAAGGTGTCAGAGCTCTTGGAGTTTGTCGATCTGCCTTGGGGAGCCTAGCATTTTTTATGAATCTGAAGATGTATCCTATTATACGTTGCAGGGTTTTAAAAGAATTTCTATGGTTGATAGAATGCAAAAAATTTTCAGTCGTTACCGAAACCAGCATGTTATAGGAAATTTTCTTCTGTTCAGGTAAAGGTGTGTCAGGAGTTGGAGAGAACATCGGAGGCCAATGTTTCTCATCACCATGAAGAAAGAATGGCCCATACATCCACTGGGGTGTATGCTGCAACTGCTGTGGATCCAATCCTCTAGATATTATGTCTGCTGGGTTGTCCTGGGAACTCACATGACGCCATTGATCAGGTGTCGAGCTTTCTTGAATTGAAGCTATTCGATTTGCTACGAATGTATGCAACGAAGATGATCGTGAATTTATCCATGCTAATACTATTTTTGAATCAGACCAGTAAAATGTTGGCGTTGTATTCATATCCAGATCGTGCTTAATTTTTGCAGCTAAGTTGGCACCCAACTGGGCAGCACATAATTCCAGCCTGGGCAGCGTTTGTTGCTTGAGAGGGGCTATACGGGACTTCGCACAAAGCAAGTACACAATAACTGTTTTATTTGGCAAGAATGTCCTGATATATACTGCGGCACCATACGCCTTTTCTGAGGCATCTGTAAAAACATGTAGTTGCGTATTGCTTGGAATCGATCCTTTATATATATGTCGATGAGCTTGAAAGGTTTTGAGTTCACTCATTTTACTTCTAAAGCTTCGCCAGCGTGATTCAAATTCTGAAGGCACTGCCTCATCCCATGAAAGCTTCAAATTCCATAATTCCTGGATGGAGATTTTTGCCTTGACGACTACTGGAGACAGTAGTCCGAGTGGGTCAAATATACGTGCTAAATCTGAGGTGACTGTCCTTTTCGTCACAGCCTTGATTGGTTGTATGTTGACCTTAATTTTCAGTAGATCATCCTTGGGTAGCCATACTAATCCCAACGTTTTTATATAGTCGGTTTCGTCTGTGGAAAAATCAAGACTAACTTCTTGATCATCATTGGGGATATTGCGTAGCAATTGGGTATGATTTGCGCACCATTTTCTTAAATGAAATCCGTACTTTGACATGACGTGTTGTAGTTGACGCTGAGTTTCTAGTGCTATATTCAAGCTATCGGCTCCCCCCAAACCATCGTCCACATAAAAGTTCTTTTCCAAGAAATTGGCTGCTAACGGAAACTGCATGTTGTTATCATGGCTTATTTCCTTTAGACATTTGATTGCCAAGTATGGTGCAGGTCTGGTTCCATATGTCACTGTATTCAACTTGAAGTAACTGATGGGTTCAGAAACATTACTTCTCCATAGAATTATCTGGTACTGTTGGTCTTTTGGATGGACCAATATTTGTCGGTACATTTTTTCTATGTCTGTTGTGAACACGAAACGTGGAATCCGAAATCGCAGAAGCACCGTAAACAGCTCATTTTGTAGTGGTGGCCCGATGTGCAAAATGTCATTCAAAGATTTTCCTGACGAGGTTTTTGCTGACGCATCAAATACCACCCGAAGTTTAGTGGTGCTACTATCAGGTCGTAAAATGCAGTGGTGAGGAATAAAGTATTTAGACCCTTCCACTTCATCTATGTTGATTTTCGACATATGTCCCATTGTTTCGTAATCCTTCATAAACTGCATATATTGAGTTTTTAGGGAAGAATCTTTTGATAATCGACGTTCTAAGCTGAGGAAGCGGTTAAAGGCAATATTATGTGAGGCGCCTAAAGAAGATGTTTCAGTACAGAATGGAAGTCGTACTACGAACCGTCCTTCTTTGTTACGAATAGTGTGTTGATTGAAATGTGCTTCACATTGGGCGTCATAGGGAGATAATTGATGCCATGTGCTCACGATCTCTTCCAGTTTCCAAAATCGTTCAATAGCCGTATTCATTTTATCCTCTTCAGTTAAAGTACCACATATTGCTGATGAGAGTTGTTCTCCAGATACCTTTCCAGATACTATCCAGCCAAAGGTGGTATTTTGTAATATTGGGAGGTCATCACCGAGTTTAATTTGTCCTATGGCAAGGATTTGATGGTAATATTCTGCGCCTAACAAAATGTCAATTTTTTCTGGTCGGTTAAAAGTTGGGTCCGCCAGTGTGACATTGTTGGGAATCGCCCACTTATCGATGGTAAGTTGTTGAACAGGTTGAGGAGAGATGATTTGTGGCAACACAAATGCCTCAAGACGTGTTGAAAAGTGGTTGACTTGTGAGCCCGAGTCGAGAATTGCCTTACATTCAGTTTCTAGTCCATTTGCCTTGACCTTTACCAACGCTGTTCCTAGTAGGACATATGGTCTTCTGCCGACGGAACTTGTTGTCATGCTTTCAGCTTCGTCCTGTGGTGTGCTAACGAGAGATGTCACGTTTGTTGTGGAGGGGTTGTTAAGTGTAGCTGCCTTTCTGTCTGAGTCAATTTCTTTCTTAGGAGGAGTAATTTTTCTTGATGACGAATAACCTTGTGGGGTTGGTTCCAGATGTACCAAGGTATGGTGCTTTTTTTCACATTTCTGGCAGCGGCCTGAAATTTTACATTGTTTGGTACTATGGGTACTACTAAAGCAATTGACACATAATTTGTGTTTCTGTATCATGTTTAGTCTGTTTGTTGAGCTTATATCGATGAATTTCTTACATCGATACAATGGGTGAGAATCTCGCTTGCAAACTATGCACAACCGGTTTTCGTGTCGAGGTTGTGCTGTAAGCGCGCATATTTTGTTAGTGGAAAACGAAGGTTTTTCCTTGTAGCCCATTGCTTCCAGGGTGTGAAAATAGTTCTCAAGGAATGTCAGAAATTGGTTGATTGTTTGTAGTTCCTTTGGGTGAGAAATTGATTGCTCATATTGAGCATGCACTGTTTTATCTAACTTTTTAATCAGGATGTGGATAAGGATTGGATCCCACGATAATATTTGAAGCCCCATGTTGGAGAGAGCTGCCAAACATTCCTTTGTTGTATCGTGCAATCGCTTAATAGCACCTAATGTGGATGCCCCAGATGGTTGGTCAAGTAGTCTCTGAACTGTTGTTGCTACCATTACCCTTTTATTGTTGTATCGATCTTGCAGCAATTGCCACGCCACCTGATAATTGTCTGCAGTAACCGCAAGATGATTAATGAGGTTCGCTGCTTCACCAATGACGTTGGTTTTTAAATACCACATTTTATGAGCATCAGACATCTGTTGCTCATGTACGATTCTTGTAAATAAATCGGAGAATGATGTCCATCTCATGTAGTCACCTTCAAATTTTGTAATGGTGATCGTAGGCAAAGGTAAGGTTGACGGTCTGGCCGTAGTTTCTGTGGTTGAGTGGTGGAGGCTTCTATTGGCCGTGGTGAGCTGTATGATTGCTGATTGTGCAGCTTGTTCGAGGCGAACATATCTGCTTGTATCGTAACCAGCAATGTCTGGGTCGGGATATTTGTCCAGTAATTCATCATTAAGCCTTTCTAATTGAAGCCACAGCTGAGAGATAGTGGCCTTTTTTACATCGTAGTAAGATTGATCTTGACCTGGTTGCAACTGAAGGCCTTCTAGCTGTCGAGTAAGCGCCGCCATTTTTCCAAGTGTCCCCCAGTTGCGCCGGCCTGCGATTGACCTGTGTTTGCCGATGTGGGATGGGGATCATGTCCCCCAGTTGCCCCGGCTTGCGTTTGACCTGTATTTGCAGGTTTGGGATTAGGAAGCTCTTTTTTCCCGGATTCTTTACCTTGATTATCGAGTTCACGTTCCATTATAGCTATATATTTCGTCGCCATGGCCTCAATTCGAATATAGTAGTCGGATGTGAAGTATTCATCAGATGTGTCTATGTCCTTCAACTCTCGTAAGTCATTATCAGCCGTGTCGAACTCTGTCCAAGCTGCCTTTAGACGAGATAGTCGTTCTTGGTAATAGGTTGCGGTTTTCCGGCTGGCTGAATCCTTGGTGAAATTTCGAATAATGTTTGCAATATGTTCTCCCGTTTCCTTTAGTTGGCGGAGCAGTTTTGTTGAAGTTGTTTCCATGGTGGATTAGTTGTTGTGGAAAGCAGGGAAGTGATGGCACTATTAGTTAATTCGAGGATTGCGTATCCTGTCACGGTCGCCAAAAATGTTAATACCAGAGTCGTTTGCCTGGCTTAACTGAGATGTAAGTGGTGGGGCTTATCCAAGTGGTACACAAGGATAAGCAATTTAAAGAATGTTGATGTTTTTTACCCAAGTGATACACAAGGATAACTCAAGTTGTGGAGGAATCAATTAGTTATTCAGGTAGTACACCAGGATAATCTAATTGACTCAAAGAAGTGAAGTGTATGACGATTTAAGTAGCAATCATAAATTTTATTCAATAATTTTAATATTTATACAAAATGTAAAAATTAACTTAAAACTAATACAATAACAAAGAAATAAAATAATAAAAAAAAAAATCAATAAGAGTACAAACATAATTTAAAACGGCCAGAAACTGTTCATTATTATATTGGCAAATTCATTCCCATCGTAAGCTAAACAAAACAAATATTCAATTTCACTACTGTCTGGCTTGTAATTTGAAACATACGTGGAAAATAAAATGTTTTATTTATTTCGTCAATTATGCTGACATGATGGTTCTCATACCTGGTTTGACAAATGTGTGAGAAATAAATTAATTTTATTTTAATTAAATTGTGGGAAAGAATTTAAGTGTTACTTGAGACTTGGCAAAAATATGAATAAAAAAGTTAGACAAAAACGAAGTAAGCGTTTTGCTTAAATTTTAATTCAACTAGAGATTCTTTTTATTTTGATACCAAATAAAAAGAATCAAAAGAATTAACAGCATCAAATCCAGGCGTGTTCTTAATAAACGTCCCATGAATAGTTTTGCTAGTACTTCTCCGGTAGTAGCATGGGGTGCGTTTCGATATTGACGTAAAAATTCATTAAGATCCTTCTGAGCTGTAGCCTTTGTAGAACGCATTGTTTTAAGCGATCTTTTAATAGTTTGCACACTTCTCTCTGCTTGGCCGTTTGTAGCCGGATGGTACGGAGCTGATTGTTTGTGGTACTTAACACCAACTTTTTGTAAAAAATCTCTAAATTCAGCAGATGAAAAATTGGTACCGTTGTCAGATACGACCGTAGTGGGAACGCCATATGGAGCAAAGAGTTCATCCAATAGAGAAATTGTAGCTGTTGCCGTAATAGATGATGTGATCTTAACTTCGATCCATTTTCTGTATGCGTCAGTTACGACTAAAAACATAAGTCCTAAAAATGGGCCCGCGTAATCAATATGGATTCGTTCCCACGGCGCCGTAGGGTAGGTCCAGTGGTGTTCGGTATATTTAGGTAGTGCACTGGCCTGCATAGCACAGTCATTACACGCTTTGGCGCAATCTTCAATATCTTTGTCTATTCCACGCCAATAAACAAAGGAACGAGCCAGACTTTTCATTTTAACGATTCCTAAATGCGCAGCGTGCAAATCTTCAATTACTTTTTTTCTAAGGGTCGTAGGTATGACTATTCTATGGTCATAGGTTAAACAACCTGCTGTTAGCTTGTAATTTTGTTCTGGTGCTGAATACCCAGCCTTTTTTAAGTCTTTGCCCATTTCTAAAAGTTTTATAATCTTTCCTAAGAGTTCATCTTTTATCGTTGCGCGCGCTATCGTTTCGGCCCTTAATGGCAACTGATCGATTTGGCGCACAATAAATTCGTCAAATTCATCATACTCTTTGGAGCGCACAATGTTTACTAACATCACCTTTCCATTCACAATAGGGGAACAAAAATCTGCGTTTGCATGTTGTCCAGTCGGCTTGTACACCACATCGTAGTTAAAATTACTTAAAAATCAGCGTAATTTGCCATGCGGCTAATGCACAGTATTGGAAAGGACTTTGCCGGGTGTAGAATTTGGGCAAGAGGTTTATGATCTGTGATAAGTGTGAAATGTCGTGCATACAGGTATTTAAAAAATTTTTTCGCTGCCCATACAATGGCAAGTGCTTCTTTATCCATTTGCGGATAGCTAATTTCCGTTTTACTTAACGCTCTGCTCGCGTATGCAATGGGTCGTTCAAAACCGTCAGGCATTTTATGCGACAAGACTGCTCCGAGACCACATTTGCTTGCATCAGTTGCCAAAATCAAGGGCAAGGTAGGGTTGTATGCAGTCAGAACTTGGGACGAAATAAGAGCTGATTGGATATCGTTGTATGCTTTTTCGCCATCTTCAGTCCATCTAAAATTTTTTTCCAGTAGCATATTTCTTAGTGGTCTGGCTCTTGTGGCTAAGTTGGGTATGAATACGTTATAGTAAATCGCCTTTCCTAATAGTAATTGTAATTCCTCTGGCGTCGATAGTTTTGGTGCGTGTTTGACAGCTTCGACATGTTGATTAGACTTATGTATCCCATGTTTGTCTATTCGGTGCCCCAAAAATTCTACTGATGGTGTAGCAAAAACACAATTTGAGCGGTTTAAACGAATACCTTGACACATTAGCTGTTTTAAAACCAGTCTGAGAGAAGAAATCATATTATCAAACGACTCTGCATAAACAAGGATATCATCGAAAAAACTCATTACATTCGGTATATTATTTAATACGACCTCCATCCGTCTTTGCCACAATGCCGGTATATTCGCTGCCCCGTATACGGCTCTAGTTGGGCAAATGAGACCATGTGTTGGAGTGTTTAAGGTTAGAATGTGTGCAAATTCATCATCAATAGGAAGATGTGAATAAGCATCAGTAATATCCAAATGACAAAATATAGTTGAATGTTTCATTTTATTAAGCAAGCCTTCGACTCTGGGTATTGGATGTTCGTCGACTATGATACGAGGATTAACTGTAGATTTATAGTTTGTTAAGTTGTTTCAACTCATTTATTTACTTGTCTGTTTACAACTAACTGTTATCATCTAAAAATTAAAATACTTATAGTTAATACTTGAACAATAAAACTTAAACCTAAGTAAAAATGGATGTGTAGAGAGAATACCCAATTACTTGCCAGTAATATGACTCCTAGGTATTTGCAGGTAAATAACCTGTACTTTAAGTAAGTCAGCTAATAATACGATTCCATGGTATGTGCAGGTAAATAACCTGTTGAATGACACATGACTTATATATTGCGTATTTTCACTACACCTCCCCTTTTAAAGAGAAAGTTCTTATAGAGATCATTGATCAAGTGATGTCGATAAGAACTTTCTTTACAAATGTTATTGATAATAGTTTTAGGTATATATAAATTTTTAATATATTATTTAATATATTATAATAACTATTCAACTTATACTAAAATGCATGTTGTGATATGACTATTATGAATATAAAAAAATTAAAATATATGACAAATACAATGTATCAAAGAAAAGTATACAAATAAATTATTAAAAGGTTTTCACATTGTGTTTGTTAATTTTCTGATTCTTCCCCTTTATTTTTACAGTAATATTATTTTTGTCGTCAACGTCAATGACTCTATATGGTCCCTTGTAAATTGATTCTAGTTTGTGTGCTGTGTTATTTTTTATGAATACTTTATTGACCTACGTTAATGTTAATGTTATTGAGGTTTTGGTCATGTGAATTTTTTTGATTTAGTTTTGCTTTGTTTATTAGATGTTCTGCTCTTTTCAATGCAGTTTGCAGTCTGAATTTTACCTCGTTTGAATAGTTATCAAAATTATATACAGTATCTACTTTCTCAGATGGTATTAGTGGATTATGGTTTGGTACGTTCGGAAAAATCAATTCAAATGGACAATATCCATGTACAGTTGAGGGTGTTGTGTTAAAAGCATATGTGAAATACCTTATCCATTTATCCCAATAATTTTTAGATGTGTGAACGTATGAACGTATGTATTCATTAAATGTACGGTGGGATCTTTCAACTGTTCCTAGTGTTTGGTGATGGTAAGGGGCTGACATTGATCTTTTTATGTTTAGTAGTGTAAGAAGTTCTGAAAGTACTTGATTGTTGTATTCCGTACCCATGTCACTAACTATTGTATTCATAGGTCCATAAATTAATATAAAATGTTCTACTAATGCTTTTGCAATCGTCTTAGCAGACTTATCAGTTACGGGCACCGCTACAAGGTATTTGGTTAGGTCACATATCATTGTAACAATATATTGATTTCCCATTTCAGAAATAGGTAGGGGTCCTACAGTGTCTATTATTACCGTTTGAAAGGGTTTCTGGGGTGTTGGTGTTATAATCATATTTGGTTTTATGTGTTTTGTAGTTTTATTAGTTTGATATTGAAGACATTTCTTTACATATTGGTTAACATCTTTGGTGATGTTCTTCCAATAATAAAATTGACGTAGTTTCTTAAGTAGTCTGTTTGTTCCAGGATGTCCGCCAAATATAGGATCATCATGAAATTTTTTCAATAAAAATTTTTGTTCTTCCCTATCTGATACGATGCTTATTCTGGGTGTGAGCGCTATTTGTAATTTATTTATATGCTGATTTGCTTTTTGTTTGAATTGTTCTATAGTTACGAGGCTAAATAAATGATCATTTAGATTAATTTGAATTTTGTTTAAATTTCTAATTATTGCTTCTCTTTCGAGAATTGGAAAAAATTGATCTAAATCAATGTTTCCATTAGCAATAATATTTCCTATATTAACTTTAGGTGCTAGCACTTGTTTGCCTCTTTTAAAAGAAATAATAGGTATTTTTCCGTTAGTATCCATTCTAAGCCTTACCCATTTCTTTACGCAATCAAACCCGATAGTTTCAAAAACTTTGGGCTTTTCGTGAATCGTTTGATTATTCGTTTTCTGAATTTTATCTTTATTCCTGTTTCCTGATTGAGCTCGTGTTGCTACCATTAGAACATTGTTGGTAGAAGGAATTGATTTAATATCACTAAAGTCAATTCGAGATAGCGCGTCCGCTCCTGAATTGTCTTTTCCTCTAATGTGTTCTATAACAAAATCATATTCCTCCAGATCCATACGCATTCTTGTCAACCTACTAGATGGATTTTTTAAAAAATATAAATATGTCAATGGCTTATGATCACTACGCACAATAAATTTGTTAGCATACACGTATGGTCGAAAGTGATTAATTGCCCATTGTATAGCAATCAATTCCTGTTCTATTGGCGCTTTGTTCGATTCTCCCTTGGTTAGTGCACGTGACGCATATGCAATCGGTGGTTATATAAAAAGGTTTGTCAAAAACAGGATATTGAAGGATTTGTGGGGATGTTAATGCAGTCTTAAGACTCTGAAAAGCCTGTTCACAATCTTCAGTCCATATAAAAGGTTCTTTCTTTCTAGTTAGTCTAGTTAAATGCGCAGAATAGTATGCAAAATTTGGTACGAAACGTCTGTAATAATTACAGAAAACTACAAATTGGCGAACTTCATCGCCATTCGTCGGTCTGGGATAGTTTTTAACTGAATCATATTTGCTACTATCTGGTAAAATACCTTTGTCAGTACACCTATGACCCAAATATGTAACCTCAGATCGGAAAAAGTTACATTTGTCCGGATGTAGTTTTAAGTTGCATTTCCTGCATCTTTGAAAAACTGTTTCTAAATTCTTAAGCATATGCTTTACTGAGCATCCTGTCACAATGACATCATCCATATAAATAAAGACCTTAGAAGGTGTTAAACCTGTAAAAGCCAAATTCATCATCCTTTGGAAAGAATTTGGAGCCACCTTCAAGCCATTTGGTAAACGCGTGAAACGAAATGAACCATTCTCCGTCGAAAAGGAAGTAATGTCTCTTGATTTTTCATCCAATGCTATCTGATGAAATCCAGAAGTTAGATCCAGACAACAGAAAAACTTTGCTCTACCCAACTGGTCCAAAATATCCTCTATTCTGGGCAGTGGAAATTTGTCTGCTGTTAACTTTTTATTGATTTGTCGGTAATCAACTACTAGACGCCATCGCTTGTTAGGGTTATTTGGCAATGCTTTCTTTGGTACCAACATAATAGGGCTATTATAGTTGGAAGCAGATGGTTCGACGATATCATCCCGCTTAAGCTTTTCAACTTGCCTCGCTATTTCTTCCTTTTGGGAGTGAGGGGTACGATAGTTTTTAATGTACACTGGATCGTGGTCTGACACTCTTAATTTCTTTTTTTTTTTTTTTATGCATGAATTTTTATTTATTGTATCTTCATATATGAACTAACAATAAGTATTCAAATCTTAAATCTAAAAAATATAATTAGGCCCGACCAATGTCGGACATAAGCTTAGTAGTAGTTATATATAATACATATGTAAGTAGTGATAATCAAAAGGAAAAAAAATAAAAGTATTTTCAAGAAGTCCCATCTGGAGTGCTGTGAATAAGAGCCATTGTGTCCCTCTTTTTTAGGCGGATGTGTCCAGTAAAGTTCAAAATATTACGGGCAAGCGGATTAGGATGTGACTCGAGTTTTGTTAAATATTTGCCAGCGTATTTTGCAATTTCTTCAGTCACTAGTGGCATATTCAAATCACGATGTATATTTGAATTTTTGATGTACCATGGAGCCGATGTTATCATGCGTAAAATTTTATTTTGCCTGCGTTGAATTTTCTCTACATTTGAAGCTGAAGCAGTGCCCCATAGTTGAATTCCGTAGCACCATATTGGCTTTAAAAGCGACTTGTATATTAAAAGTTTACAGTCTAGGCTAAGTGTTGAATTTCGACCAATCAGCCAATGTACCTGAGTTAGTTTAAGTTTCATTTGAGTTAACTTAGAATCAATGTGGTGTTTCCATGTAAGTCGTCGATCAAGGGGTGTATACCAAGATATTTCACATGTGAATGTTGAGAAACAACTTGATTGTTAATCCGAATGGGGGAACAAGTATCTCTTCGTAAAGTAAATGTTACTTGAACACACTTTTGTTCATTTACCTTGATTCTCCATAAGTTTAACCAAAGCTCCATCTGGCTAATGTGTTCCTGGAGTTTGCGGGATGCCTCATCAGGGTTTTCATGCATACTAAGGCAGGCTGTATCGTCGGCAAATGTGGAAGTATGGATACTACTGCTCACAGGCATATCACAAGTATAAATTAAATATAAAACTGGTCCCAGTATACTCCCCTGTGGCACACCAGATGAAATTGTTTCAGGCCTACTTGTAAAGTCTCCTTCCGCAACAGTGAACTTACGGGAAATAATGTAACTTTCCAAAAGATTTAAAATGTTTATTGGTAAGTAAGTCTTCAATTTTAAAATAAGGCCTTCATGCCACACTTTATCAAATGCCTGGGAAACGTCAATAAACAGCGCAGAACAATACTTTTTTCCCTCAAAAGTTCTTCTTATAAATTGAACTAATCTGTGAGTTTGTTCAATGGTGCTATGCTGACTTCTAAAACCAAATTGATGGTCTGGTATGCACCCACTACTAATTAGAATTGGGGACAATTTTGTTTTGAGCAGTTTTTCGAAAAGCTTTGACATTGTAGATAGTAGACTTATTGGCCTATATGACTCAGCCTTTGTTATATCTTTACCCGGCTTTGGAATCATTTTAACCTCGGCAAGTTTCCAGTTGTGTGGATAATACTCCAGTCGTAAAATAGCATTAAATATGAATAACAGGATTCTCATTGCAATACGAGGCAAGTTCATCAGCATCTGATTACTAATTTCTTAATTTCTGTGTGTAGAAATTGTTTGTACTTATTTTGTCACTTTCCAAAGCAAAAATATCAATATATTTTGAACATAGTTCAAGCAATTCCGATTTAGCTATCTCAGGGAAATTTTTTCTCAATCTGCCTAGAATATTTTGTGTTCTTATTTTATCGACATTGGTCATATCAAGAACTTCATAATCAGACAATTTCTCATACTCAATTGATACATTGTTTAAAAATTTATTCTCACAATTTGTGTTCACTATTCTTACGTAAGGAAATTTTCTGGATATTATGCATCCAGCTACATACACTCCATCTTCAATTGTTTGACTTGGAACCACCAAATCAGAAACGTCGTTGTCAATTTTTATGGCTCTGAAAACCTCGGCTCGAGCTGGTAGTGTTATATGACCATCATTTAGACTTTCAAGTAACGGAATATCTATAGGGTTACTTAGATTAGATGGTCTCAATGAAAGTAAATTCGAATTTATATCATGTCCATATTGAATAATAGCATTATATGTTTTTAAGAAATCTAGGCCCAATATACCTTGAAATGGCATTGGGAATGTATCCGAAACTACGTGAAATTTATGAGGGATCAAAAATTTTCTCACCATTAAATCAATTTGAACCGTTCCCAAGGATAAAATATTTCCTTTTCCTATTCCAGATATTTGAATAATGTCTTTCACGTTAAATTTCAATGAATTAAGCGTATTGATTTTGATTAATGAGACATCTGCTCCGGTGTCTACAAGAAATGTATTTATATATTCATTAGTTGATAGATGAATCTCAATAAAACTACTTAAGTTGAGGTTCAAGTGGAATATTGATACAGTACTAAATGCTAGTTTTAATGATGGCCCCCCTCGTTTCGGGGGGAAATCTCGTTTTCCGAGACTTCATGTGCCAATCTTATGCGACCTCTATTCGGTGGACGGTTGGCCTGGTTTTTAAAGTTATTATTTTGGCTTCCACGCCGCCAATTATTATTATTAAAATTGTTATTATTATACCTGTTGTGATTAAAGTTATTGTTCGAACGCCAGCCTTGGCCACGCATGCGATAATTATTGAATCTGTTATTGAAATTACCAGATCCACGGCGTTTAAAGTAGAAAACTGCAGAATTTGAAGTTGAAGCTTCGGTACTAGCTTCTACGAATTTCGAAACGACTTCATTGAAGGACGAGAAGTTTCATGTTTTAATGATAAGTTTTACCTCATCATTTGAGGCGTTTCGCGAAATGGCTTTAGCCGTATTTTGTCTTATTAATTTATCAGCAATATCTTGAGGGTAGCCTTCTCTTATATAGGCTCCACCTAGTTTCTTCGTAATCTCTTGGATCTCATCCGCATATGCGGTGGCTGATTTTGAATTTTGTTTTATGTTCATTAGCTTAGAACGATTCACCCTTTATGGAAGTCTGTAGTCTGCTTTTAATAGCCTGAATAGAGTTTTCATCTGTAATTAAGTTTCTTGCCTGTCCTTTCAGTTTCGTTTTAATTACCTCTATAGCGACTACCTCGTGTGTTTCTTTAATTCTGTCAATCAGAGTCAACGCGTCAAGAAAACTTTGCAGCTCATTAACGTTACCGTCAAATACAGGGACAATTTTAGTTGTCTTGTCTATAATGTCGTCCTCTGTTCGTGTCATGTTTGTTTCCGTTTTAAAATCTTCGTTTTCTTCTGTTTCAGTGATTTCCCTAACTACCTCAAATCCTAATGCGAGCGGCACCTTAGTATTAATATTATGTCGATGAAAGACTTTTATCAATTTATCTCTTAACGTCAGAAAGATCTCGTTCGCTTTTTCTTTGTGTGGGGTAGTGTATCTGTCGTAGTTTCTATGTAATGTTGCCCTAATTGAATTATAGTTTTCAATTAAATTTTGTGCGTGTTTGTCTAAGGTATCTTGTTTAATTGTCCGATTTTGGTTTAAACATTTATATGATTGTTCAAACTTAATTTGAAAAGGGCTTAGACTGTCTATTATATTTTCCCATTGCATAATACGTATATATATTTAAAATTTACAATTATTTATTTTATTTATAATTTTAGACATTTTAAAAATAAACTTACAATATACTGATGGTGTTTACAGATGAATTATAGATGTTATATATGTTGTTGTTGGGCAGCATTAACACTTCTGGCTTTCATCACCTTACATATCAGCTTGGTCAAATAAATAACTGCTAGTAATATCACCACTATTATTGATAGAGTTTCTATGTAACTTGTCTCAGCACTTTTTACTACATGTTGTTCAGTTTTTAATTGTTCACTGTTACGGAGTATTTCCACCAGATCTTTGTTGTTGTTTTCTTCAGTTGATTTTCCGACTTCGTAACCTGCCACCAGGAGTGGAATTGTTGATAAAATTTTTTTCCACCACACCATTTTAACTTGACGTTGTTTTTAAAATCCAGGAGTTTTATTATATTTTATGTCCAGAGAACTTTGTTATTTGAACTCTTTTGTTGATTTATTTTTTTTTTTTTTTTCAATAGGTTTAAGTTAATAGCTGTAATTGTTTCATATTGTACTTGTTGTTTGTTTCCAATTTTCAGTTAAAAAATTTTTTTTTTTTGCACTTTAACAAAAATGAATCGTCATCACTTTAACTTGTGTTCGCTTTTTTTTTATTAAAGTTTAATGCTTTTATGTTTAAAACACTTATTTTAATTTAAATGTTTTTTCACTAATATGTCACGGTCGCCATGTTGAGTTGTTTCAACTCATTTATTTACTTGTCTGTTTACAACTGACTGTTATCATCTAAAAATTAAAATACTTATAGTTAATACTTGAACAATAAAACTTAAACCTAAGTAAAAATGGATGTGTAGAGAGAATACCCAATTACTTGCCAGTAATATGACTCCTAGGTATTTGCAGGTAAATAACCTGTACTTTAAGTAAGTCAGCTAATAATACGATTCCATGGTATGTGCAGGTAAATAACCTGTTGAGTGATACATGACTTATATATTGCGCATTTTCACTACAAGTTGCCTGTAATCCTAATACCACCATTTTTTTGTCACGACATGTGTCGTGGACGCCCACTCGGAGTAGTCGACCTTTTAGTATAAACCTGAATCTATTTTGTTATTTATTTCCGCTATGTACGCATCTTTCAAGGCCAGAGGAATTTCCCTAGCCTTTGCGAAAATTTGTGTTGCATCGGGTCTCAAGTGAACTTTTGCTGGAGGACCAACTAACTTGCCGGGTTTACTACTAAATATGCAGTCAAATTGTTGAAGTAGATTTTCGAGCTGCTTATACCGGCCAGGACTCATCTCCGGCGGATCGGTGTTAATATTTTTGATGCAGTTAACTGTGGTTAATAGCCCAATAAATCTATTTCGTTTGCGAACTTTGATATCCATTCGCGGCCCATAAGTGTATCTAGATCACCATCAACTACATACAAATACAGTTTACAATCAGTTTCCCCTACGGTAGCATCAACCAGTATGCGGCCCAAACAGTTAATTTTATGTCCTGAGTAGCTAGAGAATTGTTTATTTGTTGCGGATAACTCAATAGCATTAGCAAACGATCGTAAAGTTCTCAGACTGATTATTGAACAGGGGGCTCCCGTATCCAATTCCATTTTCAGTATATGTCCATTGACATTTACGGATATTATCTTTTTATCAGTTGTCTTAATAGTGTTTATATGAATTACTTGATTCAGCCTTTGTATTGCATCACCAGTTGCTTCATACTCGTCAGGTCTCAAATTTTCTTCCACTATTTGTGCTGTGGTACTTTTGCAGACTTTGGAAATGTGACCCATTTTCCCACATTTAAAGCATTTAAACTGTTTAAACTTGCATTGGCTTCGCATATGTTTGCCTCCACAGCCAAAGCATAGTGATGGTTGGTTGGTATTGTTTCGTCCCCCTGTAGGGTGATTCCTGTTTAGTTTCAGCTGAACTGGTGAGTACCCGAGTTTATGTAATTCTTGTTGTGCTGGAAATTCTAAGTCGTCCTTCATTTCCACTGTTGTATGGTGTGTTAGTTCCATTGCTTGGGCAATTCCATAAGCGTCTGTAAAATTTTCAGGCTTTTTTGATATTATTTCATCACATATAATTCTTGAATTTAAGCCATACAGCAGTTGCTCAATCAACATTCGATTTAAAAATTCCCCATACTCACATGAGCTGGCGGCTTGTCTAAGACGTAATACGTAACTGGCTATGGTTTCATCTTTCTCTTGTTGAACTTTACGAAATTTTATACTTTCGGCGTATTTGTTTTTTTGATATCAAAGTGGTTTACCAGGATATTTCTTATATCCTCATAGGACTGTGATTCAGGGATTTTTGGAGAAATTAGAATCTTCAATGCATTATTTAATTCGCTTTCCATATGAATACGTGCGTAAGTCCCGAATTCTTCTGGTTGAATTTTGCTCAACTCTAGTGCCCAGTCAAACCGTTTGAAATAATGCTGCACTGTCATTCCATCAGTGAATTTATATTCAGCCACGCAAAATGGTGGCACTTTTCGGCCATTCGTGGACGAGTTAGAAGTACTATGTTGAGCGGCTACTGATTGTTGTGTGGCCTCTACAACTGCTTGTCTTATCGCACCAGCAAGTGAATCCGTAAATACCTTCAACTGTTCTGCATCCATCTTTCAGAGCAAGATCCCACTTCTGACACCAATTTTGTATTCTTTTATTTTTTATATCAATTCATAAATTTATTACTTAGACGATAACAAATGTTTTATAAAAAAATTACATGATCAATCAGTTTTTTTAATTAGAAGAAAAATATGTATAATATAATTTTGAGAGAACACTAGTTAACAAACAAAACTTGGTTGTATTCAAAAAGTAGTCAAAATTATTAATACGTAACAATATATGTAAGTATATTTATTTGTAATTTAAGCCCGCTTTCACCACCTTCGATTAAAAAATAATCATAACTTTAACCGAAAGTTTGGCTAAATTGTATTACACAATTTATGATTAAATGTTAACTGACACAATTTAACAAAAAAGTTGATGTTAAATTTAACTGAAGGAAATTTGGCGGTTAGCACTTTAATCGGAAAATAAAATGGATAGAATTTTGAGTCAACATTTACATTTTTGCAATATTTTTCATTTAAAAAATTCATTTCGCAAAAAAAGAAACGTTGCTGATCGGCGAAACCACTTTAATCTAACTGACGAAGAATTCAGACAGAGATATAGATTATCAAAGTCTGCAACACGTTTCCTTACCAGCCTTGTACATAACGACATAAAACCTAAAACAACTAGGTAAGATATTCTAATAAATATTTGTAGTTATTGAATAAAATTTATTTTATTCAACAATGCCTTATCGCCAACCCAAATGGTGCTATTGACCTTGAGATTTTACGCCACCGGAAGCTTCCTGCTTGTTATTGGAGATTATTGTGGGGTATCAATTGCAACAGCAAGCCATGCCGTAAAAAAGTTTCCAAGGCTATCGCAAGCCAATCAAAAAAATTTATAGAAATGCCGCATTCGTCAGAGGATATAAAAAATAGCGCTATAAGCTTTCATAAAATTGCAGCATTTCCTAAAGTAATAGGAGCTATAGATTGTACACATATAAAAATACAATCGCCAGGAGGATTAGATGCAGAAGTTTTTCGGTGCCGTAAAGGTTATTTTTAATTTAATGTACAGGTGAGTTATTATGAAAAATTTTATTTACTTTTTTTGTAATCGCTTTTATATGACTTAGGCTATCTGCAATTCAAATCTGGAAATAATAGATGTGATAGCAAGATGGCCTGGATCGGCACATGACAGCTATATCTTTAGCAACAGCCGTATTAAATCCAGATTTGAAAGCGGAGAATTTGGATCTTATCTACTTTTAGGGGATGGTGGCTATGGAGTGAAATCATATTTGATGACACCACTAGCAAATCCAAAGACAGAAGCTGAAAAACTTTATAACGAGTCACAAATCAGCACACGAAATGTTATAGAACGTTGTTTCGGAGTCTTGAAACGCCGTTTTCCTGTACTCTCCTTGGGAATGAGATTATCACTGGTCACAACAATGGCAGTAATAGTGTCTTGTGCGGTTCTGCACAACTTATGCAGACAGATAAAAGATGTAAGTGATTTTGATGATGAATCTGTTTCATCAAGTGATGAAGAAGAGTTTGATGCAGAGCGGCCTACGACAGAAATATTTTCGAGTACGCGAATCAATCTTATTAAAAACTATTTTTCTAAATTATAACTGCCTTATTCATAAAAAGAATTTCAGGTTTATTTGACAAATATTGATGCAAACAGAAATTAAACGCCGCATTTTTTATAATATAAATTTGTTTCATTCATTTATTGTAAAATAGTTTTAACATTTTATTTTCATTTAAAGCGTGTGAAAATGAATACGAATTTAAACTTAAAATTTGATGTTTGTTAACCACGTCTAGATGCATTCCGTAACTACTCAAGCAAACTCATCAGAAGACCTCAACCACAATTCAAAAAAGCTTATAGAACATAAACTCTCAATCGATTATTGAAAATTACAAAACTACAATCACAATAGCAAAAGAAACTTTTTCAAAAACACAATATTTTGAAAGTTCTTAACTTACTGTCATTGAGTTGTGGTTGAGGTCTACTGATGAGTTTGCTTGAGTAGTTACGGAATGCGTCTAGATGTGGTTAACAAAAAACAAGTAAATTTTTATTCAAAAACAATTTTCTTATTGTTGTTGAATTTAAAAATTATTTCAGTTCACAAGACTGTTTCTATCGTTTAAGGTTGTACTTGAAAATACAATTTCAAATAAAATTTTTCATAACAAAAACATTTATGCAAATAATTTGATTTTGTTATGAACAATTTTATTTGAAATTGTATTTTCAAGTACAACCTTAAACGATAGAAACAGTCTTGTGAACTGAACAATTCAATCATTTGTAGTACTTACGTTTCTTTTCACAATGTATGCTTAAGATTTAACATGAACTTTAACTGACAGTTCTTCATACAAAACTTGCAGTTAAAGTCTCTGTTATCTTTTAACCATACATTGTGAAAAGGTACGTTAGTGTTATATTAGAAAAAAAGGAACTAATAATTCAAATGTATTATTATATAATAAAAAACTAAATTAATAAAAAGGAACTAGAAAAAACAATCAGTCATTTTTCTTTATAAATCTAATAACCTAAGCAAAACAAAAACATAAAACTTTTGTAAAACATTTACTGCCGTTTTCACAATAACGAAAGAGTTTTTCGTTTCGTTCGTACAAACACACTTAAGACAAAAACAAAATTTTGTTTTAAATGTTATTGTACGCGAGAAAAATCCTTTCGTTATTTTGAAACAAACAGTTAAGGTACATACTCGTAAATATGGGCATTTTCACGAAAAAGTTAAGGTTATTGAAAATGCCCATATTAAAATTTTAATTATACTTTTCTATTTCTAATTTTTTAAAGCTATCTCTAAATTAAGCAACTCAGTTTTTAACTGTAGCTCCTTCAGTTGTAACTGGTGGCGTTTTTCCGCTCTTTTGTCCTCATTTGTGAAAAATATGGCTTGCTTTGCCAGAACTTGTTCATTGCCATCAGTAAGAACACGGTTCTTTACATGAAGTTTTTCGGTCTTCTTGTTTTTAAGATTGGTAGGATTACACCTACTCCAGGAGTTTGACTAAAATATTAAATAAAGTGATAAACTACATATGTATGTATGTATGCATTTATGTATGTATATGGATTTACCTTATCAAAATTTTCTTCGATTGGAATTGGTTCTTTTACTTCTACCACCTTTTTGTATTCATCCAAAAATTCGACATCAAGCACGTCGTCATTTTGCTTTTGACCTAAAAAATAGAAATTATGATATACATACATATGTATGTACATACATAGTACCAAATTACATGCATATATAATTTTAAAGTTACAATAAACTTACTTTTATGACTATCACAGTCATTTTCATTATATAGTCCCGTTGCTGACTCCCAATAATGCATGAATGCGTTTATCACTATCAGATACTTTGCTGCAATAGTGGCCTCCTCCAGTTTTGTAAGGTTGCGCCCTATCATTTGATAGCGCTACTTTAGCCTTCCGCTTCATATTTTCATACTTATCTTTAAGATTTTTAACAGATCGTGAGTTATTGCACTGCGCTCCAAATTGCAATGCAATCTTATCCCAGGCGTCATTTTTTTGCTGCCAACTTACAGCGTTTGTGGTCTTATTCTCCACTATGTGGGAGTGTTGCTCAACGAGCGACAATAATACATCTTCCTCTTGGGATGTGAAGTTTGTAGACCTATAAAACTTAAGTTAATACTCAACAATAGTTCTTTGATAAAATCTTACCTTTGTCGCTTTCCTTTGGACACATCTAAACTGGATTCTTTCATTTCTGAGCAAAATATTTCGTCGTCTGAGAACATACTCAAAACAAAAAATTGCATTATTTACCACGCATACACATATTATACATGCACATATATGTATGTATATATTCATGTATAAGAATGTTTTAATTATTACTTACATGAATTTTTCTATTAACACAGTTTTTCTTTAAAAATTTACAAATACCGCCTTTTAATTAAATTTTTTTTTATGTAAACAAACCGACAGTATTGCCACATTTTCATCAAATTCTGTTGTTAAATAACCGAAGGATGGTGAAACGAAAATCGGTAATAGTATGTTCACACGGACAGCAATTATCGAGGTTCGCTCTCCCATTCACGGTTCGCGGTCCAATCTTGATTGAATCAACATGGTTCGCCATACAAATTTTTGAGAGCGAACCAACTTGGTTCATTTTGAACCTAGCTGCGAACCATGAAGAAATTGCTATCATCGCTAGTTTTGATAACAAATTATCGCTAATTTATCTGAACTAGCTATCAAAACAAAATGAGTACATACATACACATTTTTAAACAAAAAAACACACAAAAATGATTGCCAGTATGAATTAATAATATTAAAACACATTTTATTAATTATTTTTGCTTAATTTGTTTATCTACTGTAAAAAAGCAAATAACACAGAATATAAAACGCGTATCAACTATTCACGTATATACAGAGCTCGTAATAATTGGTCCCTCTTGTGCTTGTTGTCAGAAAAAAAACACTCGTCCACTAACACGATGCCACGCTGTCGTGAAAAAACCATCAAAATTCGTTCTTCTTTGGCTTGCTCGTCGCTCAACCAACGACCGTTTTTGTTCGATCGGTCGGCTCATGTGTTCACTCAAGCAGCGATGCCAATTTAGCGCCTTTCGCGCTAGTTTTAGCGCGTTTAACTATGCCAAACGCGCTTTTTTTCGTCTTAGCGCGTTTTGATTCAAGTCAAAAATATCATTTGAGTTCAATAAATTTTTTTACTTTTTTGTATAAATTTAACAAAATTTAACTTTTTGTTTAAATTCGTTAATGATTCAGATGTTGCAAATAAAATTCCCTTGACTGTGGTTAGAATTAAAAACGCATTTTAATATTGTAAATGGCAAATATTTTGAAATTTCACAGTTAAAAATATGTACTCGTACTCGAGACCCAAAAAATCTATAAAACTTATTAAGCATCTACTCCTTTTGTATGTACTTCAAAAAGCATTTGAATCGCAACACTATTCGACAATTTGTATAAGCTGTTACAAAGTTTGACAAATAAAATTAAAATCAAAACTAAGAATTTCGAATATTTCGAAGGCGAGACTGATTCTGTATTAAATGATTTTACTTATTTAGGATATAATTTCGAAGAAGCAATATTGCATAATCTGAAAAAGAGTTACTAAAAAATTAATTGTACTCGTATTTACTAATACATACATGGTCCTTTATTAAAATTTAATTTAGCGCATAGGAAAATAGCGCGTTTTGACTATAAATTGTTGATAATGCTCTAACTTAGCGCGTTCTAGCGCGTTTTGAGAAGGGGTATAGCGCGTTTGGATTATAAATAGTTGGCATCGCTGCACTCAAGACCCTTTATTTCGTATAATATCGCAAACGGTCTTTTGAGCATGTATGTGTGTTGCGAGTGTGGATAGGTAAACATTTACATACATGAAGATTAATTTTTTTTTGTTGTACACATATCTGTCTTATATACATATTACAATTACACTTTTGATTTACAGATATTTTTATTGTTATTTATTACTATCTTCTCCCTTCCTCTTTAATGCTTTGCCTGTGACGAAATATTTAAGACAACAACATAAAGCAAACGCAACAATAAAAATAAAGACCTTTTTTGCAAACACTTTGCTTGTTTTGCTCACTTACTGACCCTCAGTAGCTGAGCAACGAACTATTCTGTTCGTATCATGCGGTCAGTAAGAGACCGATTCGTGTGTTACGCTCAACTCATAACCCGGGAGCGAGAACACGATTGAAAGGAAAAAGAGGGTTGCTGTTCAGACACTGAGTAATTCAATCTCATTTCTTTAGGTCTTTTGAGTGAGAAGACCGCACAAAGAAATTTGGTTGAGCATATTTTGCGAGCTCTGCGTATATATGTATGTATGCATGCATGTATATACATGAAAACAGTGATGCCAACTTTTGGTACTCAAAGCGCTTATAAATTTTTTGAAAAAGCGCTAAATTGAAAAAATATACATTTAGCGCAAAATAAAGTAAAATTTTTTGAATAAGCGCGAAAAGGAGCTAGTTTTAAAATGTTTCTATTTTAAATCAAAACATCAAAAAATTTTGTTAAGTAATTTATTAAAAATTAATATGTACCTATCATAAGATCAATACATACATAAGTACATTAGCTCGAGATATTACATTTTATATTACATTTTAATAAGGTAGATATAAATAGTGTACCTACATATATACATAATAGAAGTATATATACATATGTATGTATCCATGTTTACATAAGTACATACATACAAAATTTCAATATTTTGCTCTTTCAAAAACATACATTATCCTGTTTTTAGGCTATACTGAATATCTTTCAAATCACAAAAAATTCGAAGAAATAGAAGATTATTTTATATTATTCTTCTTGTTTAAATTGGTAAACTAAGAAAATAAAATGAGTTAAAAGTCGATATTGCTAAATTAAATGAAGACAAAGTTCACAAAGACTAAAATCTAGCCATATTGAACAAAAAGTAAAAAGGGGCTAATGGGTTGAAACCAAATTCGATCGAAATAATTTCATTTCCGTAATTAGGTTCTGCAGAAAACAAAAACGAAGAATTTTCTCGATGAATAATACTCGGAATTGTAATTTTCTCTATGTGAAAGTACAAAAATCTCTTTATTATCTCTTTATTTCAACAAAGAAAAATTTTTTTCAACCATTTATTTAAAATATGTTTGTTTTATTTAATTTTTTTACATATTTAAGATATTTTCTCAAGTCTTAAAGAAAAAATGCATCATCATAAAAACTGAAATATTCTATTCTTTCAAATAAAAATAAATAAAAATTTAACACATACACTACGTTTGGATATGAAAGTGGATCTGAAGCAATTTTTCGGCAAAATCTTGACCGCTCTGGGCATCCAAAATTGCAGTTATTGCAATTGCAGACAATGAATGTATAATTTTTTAATTTGGTTCACTTCAATAAAAAAAGTTAATCCTTTGGTATTTTGTTGATCTTCTAATACGAGCAACAATGTGTTTTTTGTTGCCCAATATTGCCACATTTAAATTGAAAACAATCGAATTGACGTTTTTTCGGAATGAACAAATCGATCGAAATCTGAAGAAGGTAAAACAAAATCGATCGAAATGAAAATTCGTAATCAAAACAATTTCGATGGATTTCTCTGACAGGCCTGATAATTATAAAAATTGCTAGAAAAGTTCTAAGTTGGCATCACTGCATCAAAAATATTTGTCAAAATGAACCACGAATGTGTCGTCTGAACACCAGGGTTCGCAATTGTGGTTCAGGGAGCGAACCAAGTGGTTCATGTTGCCGTCTGAACATAGCATAAGCGTTGATTAAATAGTACCAGTTAGCCAAACCAGCAGTTAGATACTTTTATTTTAACAAACATTTTACCGCAGATGGTGAAAGTGGGCGTTAAAGAACTTATTTGAATTTAACTACTAATTGCATTTTGAATTGTGAATATTAATAGCTTATGAATTTAATTATTAGTACTTTAAAATTTCCATCCATGAATTTACACGATTGTGAATTATTTAACGAAACGTTCTAAAATATACAACTCAAGGCGAATTCATAACAGGTGACCTTATCGCTACAACAATAATAAAAACAACATGCAATTCGTCTGGCTTCAAAAAACCCCATATGTCAAAAACAGTTGACTCAAATAACAATACATACACATTTATAAAACACATATTTTACTATCTATGTACATCTATCAACAACACAGAAAACAATATTTGTAAACTAAATGTAATTAAAATGTTTAAAGACGGTTCTGGTTTGTTGATCCTGATATTTTTGGACACTGTAAAGAAACCTTACTTGCTGCTTTATTGCAGTCTCTCCGGTGGTTTGTTGGACGCGAAATCAGTGGTGTAAAATATGTTTTACCGGCTCATCATGGCCGTAAACACAATGCATGAAATTTTTCATAAAAATGGACAATGGGATACTTAAAAATAGCTCTTCCTTGTAGTGTTTCACTACTTTGAGTATCAGGTCTCAATATTATTAAAAATATAGTTGTTTAACATTCTGTTGAATTTTAAATTTCTTATTTTTTATAATGTTATCTATTTTATTCGATACTAAATATTTTTAAATTTATTTTTTTATAGATATTAATATTGTTACAAATTATTTATTAAATAATATTGTTATTTTCTTTATTTTATTACATACATATTACACTTTAGTGATAATTGATGTAGATCTTTGTAGTAGTATAAGTGAAACCGATTATGGCCATGAGGCTAGGTTATATATATATTAGAGTGGACCCTCAATGTATGGGAAAATTTTAAACTTATCTGTTTCAAAATCGTAGCCCATTTTTGTGTTAGGTTAGGGTAAAATAAAATTTGGTAAAAATTTGAGCTCGATCGGTTGAAAATCGCCGTGCCGCACGAGCATTGAAGTCTGTGAGAATGAAATTCGGGCAAAATGGAGAGAAAAACGTCCGTAACTACTGAGGTCTCACCTCTAGAGATGTAAAATGTAAGAGCAACCCCCATTATTTTTGTATCCCCAATATTTCTCTAGAACAAACTTATCGTCCATCTCCAACCCTTCACATGGTCCCCATACAAAAAATTGAATTTCCCAAAAATTTACTAACTAAATTTTTAATAAAACTTGTGTTGTTGCCAAATGGCTCTAATAAATATATTATTATGTTTATTTAATCTTGGTTCAGTTTATTTGTATATCTTATTTGCTTTATTTAATATGATTTACTTTTTGAATTGTATTTGTATCACCCAATTTGAATTACCTTAATGTATTCTTATTTGTGTTATATTCTTAAATTCTTGTTATGCTTATGTACAATTTGTTGTTGTTATATACATTGATCTCACTGCAGTTCGAAGTTTCGTTGAGTTATCCCGTTAGTTTAAATGTATGTATATAACCCAAAAAAAATCTCAAAAAATGTTCGTACATAAATGAATAGTTGTCCAACAAAATATTTTAACAAGACTGTTAGTTGGTAAGGGAAAAGCACTGCGGTAAGTTCATTAGAACATTAACATAATTTTTAAGTAATTTTACGTACTTTTTCTACAGAAATAAACGCACCGTAATATAAAGAATTTGTCTAGTGTTTTTTGGTGTGCATTTGATTTTCAATGGCATCATCTACAACAAGAAGTAATTTGAGATCGCAACAGTCTAACATTTATTTGATTGGAAATATTATTCCGCAGCTGTTGGGATCAAAATTGCCGTCTAATAAAGAAGTTCTTGGCGTACTATTTTTCCACACTCGTACTCTAAAACTTGAAGTGCGAAAAAGTGAAATAATGGTGGTAAACGAAGTTCTCGTTTTCTAGGATAAAGCTCGAATTCCCACGCGAGACAAGTCTGCAATCATACAGCAAGTTGAAAAGTTATACCAGGAGTGGAGAAAATTAAACAAGAGCTCATCTAGAGGAGGACCGACGCATAAAGCCAAAGAAGAAAAGTTTGTCGAAGAATTAGACAACCTCTTCGATATTGCTCATGCAAATGCGCTCACAAGGATGGCAATACAGGAGGATAGAGAATTTTTGCTTTCGCAGAGAAAAAAATGCCGCCCAGGCAGTATGATTGGCATTGACAAAACTCTTGCTGGCATTGAAAAAAGAAAATTGGAACGAGCCGAGGCAGAAGAACAACGGCGAAAACTAGCGGCCACTGAAATCAATACCTCAACAATGGGTAAGTATATTTATGTTGTAGATGATGCACAATTTTAGTATTTGTATTCAATGTTCATCCAACTACAGTGCAATTCACATCATCCACCGAATCGGCAGACAAAGATGGCGATGATAGAATGGAATTGGAAATGGAGATTCTACCATCGACTTCAAACGCTGTGGCAAGAGGAAGTCAGGCATTTATCAATGAACGGATCGTTTCTGCTTTGGATAAATGCATGATATCAGACCGGAACGCAATGCATTTAATTGCTGCAGTAGCTGAAGGGCTTGGCCACAATGTATCAAATTTAGTTCTGAATCGCTCGTCAATTCGAAGATACCGTACTGCAAATCGACAAAAAATTGCTGACTTCGCAAAGAAAAACTTACATGTAATGATACTCTTTATATACCGATTTATTATCAATACTATATTCATAATTTATCATTATAGTTAAAGGAAGCTGAATTTTTCGTTGTGCATTGGGATGGGAAAATACTAGAAGACATTACAGGAAAGAATAAGATTGATCGTCTTCCGGTTATTGTCACTATTGGAGATATCGAACAAATATTAGGCGTTCCAAAACTAGATTGTGGAAGAGGTAAAAACATAGCAGTGGCCGTCCATCAGCTACTGGTAGAATGGAACATATCAAATCGAGTTAAAGCCATGTCTTTTGACACGACATCTTTAAACACCGATGAATTCGCGGGAGCTACAGTCTTACTTGAACAGCTATTAGAGAGAGACTTGATGTATCTGCCGTGTAGACATCACATCTACGAATTGGTTCTAAGAGCACTGTTTGAAGAGAAAATAGGAAAAACTTTTGCGCCAGATGTGTCTCTTTTTCGCCGCTTTCAGCAAAACTGGGGAAAAATAAATCAAGATACATTTGAAAGTGGAGTAAGCGATGAGATCGTTGCTTCGAAATTAATATTTGCGTCAGATGACATCATTACTTTTTGCATGGCCCAACTACAGAAAATACAACGCCGCAACGACTATAAGGAACTGTTGGAACTAGTTGTTTTATTCCTTGGCGCTGATTTGGCTGAATATAAGTTCAAAGAACTCATACCCATTCACCACGCTCGATGGATGTCCAAGGCAATTTATTCTTTAAAAATATTTATGTTCAGAGATCAATTTAAATTGGAAAAATCACAAATGGATGGAATTCGAGATGTCTGCGTATTTGTTGTTCGTCTATACGTAAAAGCCTGGTTTAACTGTACTGAAGCTGTTAAAGCTCCAAATTAGGATTTTAACTTTTAAAAGCACTTCACTCATACGTAGACTTGGATCAGAAATTGTCGAAAACATTGGTAACAAAGTTTATCAGACATTTGTGGTATCTGGCGGATGAGGCTATAGCCCTCGCTTTCTTTGACTCAGATGTTTCGTGTGACATAAAACGAAATATGTTGACTATTATTAACGCAGATGATAAAGAAGAAGTCCTTGCAGAAAGTGAAGAAAAATCTGTAGAGGGAACTGAAGAAGAAGATGATCACGATTATAGTACCGATGGCTCTGACGATGTTGAAAATGCTATCCGTAGCAAGAAAAAAAATTGACGTTAATTTTTCAGAAGTAGATGAGCAATTTTTCTCGAAAGGCTTGAGTGCTTTCGTAACGTCTAAAACAAAAAAAAATTTCAAACGCTTCAACTTGCCGCATGAATTTATACGATATCCACCGGAAACGTGGTCACAGCGAGAAGATTATCAGCGAGCATTGAAAGTTGTCGAGAAAATTCAAGTTGTTAACGACACCGCCGAAAGAGGCGTGAAAATGATGGAGGAGTACAATAAAATATTGTGCAGAAACGAAGAGGAAAAGCAATATTTGATTCAAGTTGTCGCTGATTATCGAAAAAAATATCCGAATTTTGAAAAAATGAATTTGATATAAATCGGTGATAATTAGCAATTAATAAAATTAATAAAGCCATTTTAATTAATTGTAATAATTGTCTATTTTTTCTCCATTTTGGTAAATTTTTGGGAAAAATAATTTTTTTGTATGGGGACCATGTGAAGGGTTGGAGATGGATGATAAGTTTGTTCTAGAGAAATATTGGGGATACAAAAATAAGGGGGGTTGCTCTTACATTTTACATCTCTAGAGGTGACTCCTCAGTAGTTACGGAGGTTTTTCTCTACATTTTGCCCGAATTGCATTCTCACAGACTTCAATGCTCGTGCGGCACGGCAATTTTCAACCGATCGAGCTCAAATTTTTACCAAATTTTATTTTACCCTAACCTAACAAAAATGGTCTACAATTTTGGAAAATCGAAAAAAAAAATTAAGGACCGCCTTAATATATATATATTATATATATATATATATATATCTGTTTAAGGTTTCTAAAATTGCACGGAAAAATTGTTGATGTGGTGACAACGTTTTTGCATCGTCGTTTACCAGCCACCAATTTTGTGGTTGAGAATTTGGGAGCCATTAAATTGGCTTATATAAATTTTCATAAACATGGCTAGTCGACTAAAAGCTGACATGATGGAACGTGCAAATACGCCGAAGAGTATTAATTCATAGAATGCATAGGTAAGGAAGGGTGGTGCTATACGACACCACCCAATTAATTCCATTGTGATAAGTATTCATACATTATATGTAGTTCTTTTACTTTAAAATATAGTTTTTAAACATAAAGAACGATATAATTTTTTTACTTTAAATGTAAACAAACATTAGATAAAAGAAGAGATTTTGACAGTTGGGGTTTAAAGCAGTCTTCGAACACCTGATAATCATCTGGACTGTTAAGGCCACCGGTTATGAATTCGCCTTGATACAACTATGCATGTAAATATGTGGGTCGAGAGCGCCAAGGCTTTGGTGTAGTAAAAGAGTCTAGTTTTCGACAGCGATCAAGAAAGTGCTTTACACCAAAGGTTCTCTCCACCAACAAATTGATCTGACCATAGGGTTTATAGTCTCTCCTGCATGCATTAGTTGTAATTATATTTTTTTTATAGATTTCAAGTTAAAATTTTTCATAGGTTTTTGGTTTTGTATGAAACATTAAAGAAAACAAACCCGGTGTTAGAACCCATCTTTGTCCGCAAACTTGAATTTTATCTTCATTTAGCTCAATGTTACTACTACCAAATTTCCATTCATTATTGTAATCTCTATGTGGACCGTAGTAAGTATCTAATTCATTTCTCGCTTCCAAGAGTGATAAGTCTGTACAACTCTCTTCAGTATTGGAAGTCTGTGAGTAAAACTCATCTTCATCCTTATCACTCAACTCATTAGCATCATTAAATAAGATGGTGCTATCAAATATTGTTCCTTCTACAATTTTCTTCGGTGTACTTGTCTCTACTTTCACTGATGCTTTCATGGACTTTAAACTTTTTTTATTCTCATTTTTTGTTTGCAATTTACTTTCTTCTTTTTTGGAGATTCTTCTAATATTTTTAGAACTATTAATAATTTCTTTGAGAGGTTCTGTTATAGGTTTAAATGTATCTCTTAGTTGTTAAAATGATTATATTTCACCAGTTTTTATACTACGGAGCTTTTTCTTCAAGACATTTCTTGTTGTAACCAGCTCTTTTAAAACTTTCTCGTCCATTTCTATTAGCGTCAAATATCACATCAGCTATCAGATCAGGTTATAAGATCGGGTTTTCAGGTATCAAATAAGGTTTTCAGATCGGTTATCAGTTATCACGGTTATCAGATCAGGTTCCAGTTCAGCTTATCAGATTAGGTTTTCAGATATTACAATAGGTTATCAGATCAGTTATCAGGTATCAGATCAGTTTTTTCAGGTATCAGATCGGTTATCAGCTATCAGATCGGTTATCAGTTCCGGTTATCAGATCAGGTTTTCAGATATCAGAACAGGTTATCAGATCAGTTATCAGGTATCAGATCAGTTTTTCAGGTATCAGACCAGGTTATCAGATCGGTTATCAGGTATCAGATCGGTTATCAGTAATCAGTTTCAGTTATCAGATCAGTTATCAGGCATCAGTCCAGCTTATCAGATCAAGGTTTCAGATATCAGAACAGGTTATCATATCAGTTATCAGGTATCAGATCGGTTATCAGCTATCAGATCGGTTACACAGTGCAGCACTAAAATCTTGAACCAATTGAGACCCCCAAAATCTGAAAGCTTATGAAAGTAGAAGAAATCCCCTAGCTGGGTTTTCTTTTAATTCATTTTTGAAGTTTTCGACTGGGGGTAGATTTTAGTACAATTTTCAAAAAACATGTACCGATTCTTAAGTCTATATCTTGTGAACTATTCGAAATATTGCTTGTATTTCTTCTGCAAATTTTTAGCTCTTAATCAGATCTAAAAATTTTACCTTGAGATAAAATCAAAAAACAACAACAAATTACTCAAAACAGCAAAACTGTCAAAACACGTAAAATTTCGTCATAGATTTTTATTGTTGGTGATGGAAAATATAAGGACACTTCAAATATTTTAAAATAGATACTTAGAAAAATTTATAATTTTGAACATAAGGAATGAAAAATGAGGACTCTTAAATTTTTTTAAATATACATACATATGTATTGTAACGTGCCGCCACAAAATTTTCTATGTCATATATTATGTTACGTACACCATGACTGCGGGGTATCTACCAACCCAATTAATGTAGGATACATCACTAATGGTTTATTCGCAGTTGTGAGTAAACATACATATTGACAAAATATACCTTAGAAGTCTCATCAAGTTAATCAGCGAAACAGTATAAGATTTCAAGCTTTATACTCAGTCGGAGAGCAAGGCACGATATCGTACGATTGTTTCTTGTTCCGAAGTACTTCTATGCATGCTGTATTGTAGTTATTAACACTGTATTTAGTCGAGTGTACGATCTCCCGCATTATTCGTGCATTCATATTCGTAGCTATTAACTCTGTATCTAGCCGAGTGTACGATCTCCCGCATTATTCGTGCATTCATATTCGTAGTTATTAGCACTGTATTTAGTCGAGTGTACGATCTCCCGCATTATTCGTGCATTCATATTCGTAGCTATTAACTCTGTATCTAGCCGAGTGTACGATCTCCCGCATTATTCGTGCATTCATATTCGTAGTTATTAACACTGTATTTAGTCGAGTGTACGATCTCCCGCATTATTCGTGCATTCATATTCGTAGTTATTAGCACTGTATTTAGTCGAGTGTACGATCTCCCGCATTATTCGTGCATTCATATTCGTAGTTATTAGCACTGTATTTAGTCGAGTGTACGATCTCCCGCATTATTCGTGCATTCATATTCGTAGCTATTAACTCTGTATCTAGCCGAGTGTACGATCTCCCGCATTATTCGTGCATTCATATTCGTAGTTATTAGCACTGTATTTAGTCGAGTGTACGATCTCCCGCATTATTCGTGCATTCATATTCATAGCTATTAACACTGTAGATAGTCGAGTGTACGATCTTCCGCATTATTCGTGCATTCATATTCGTAATTATTAACACTGTATATAGCCGAGTGTACGATCTTCCGCATTATTCGTGCATTCATATTCGTAGTCGAGTGTACGATCTCCCGCATTATTCGTGCATTCATATTCGTTGTTATTAACACTGTATTTAGTAGAGTGTACGATCTTTCGCATTATTCGTGCATTCATATTCGTAGCTATTAACTCTGTATCTAGACGATTGTACGATCTCCCGCATTATTCGTGCATTCATATTCGTAGTTATTAACACTGTATTTAGTCGAGTGTACGATCTCCCGCATTATTCGTGCATTCATATTCGTAGTTATTAGCACTGTATTTAGTCGAGTGTACGATCTCCCGCATTATTCGTGCATTCATATTCGTAGCTATTAACTCTGTATCTAGCCGAGTGTACGATCTCCCGCATTATTCGTGCATTCATATTCGTAGTTATTAGCACTATATTTAGTCGAGTGTACGATCTCCCGCATTATTCGTGCATTCATATTCGTAGTTATTAGCACTGTATTTAGTCGAGTGTACGATCTCCCGCATTATTCGTGCATTCATATACGTAGCTATTAGCTCTTAGTACCCCTTTCAGAAACACGATCAACATCAACCCGAAGCAAGGGGGCGGCTTATATTTGGATCCCGACAACAACCGAAGCCAAGTGGGGAAAACCATCGAGATTGAGACATAATTGTAGCTCAATATATATATATATATATATATATATATTCAATTAGTTAAGTTAGTTTAGTTTCGTAAATAAAGAATACTGTGTTAAATTAAATCAGAAAACAACCGACATCTCAGTGTTTTCATTTACAAAGGAAGCAGACCTTTGGTAAGACCTTGGAACAGCTGACGCTTACCTCAGCTGGAAAATTAAACTGCGTTGCAAAATGGCGCCCGAGCAGGGACTCGATTCCAAGGACGAATCTTGTGGAAAATCTATGCCCCCAACCACCAACGAACTTGGATCGACCCATCAACACAGTAACGAAACTACGCTTAACTCAGATATGCTACAAATCGATTCGTTAGGTTGGATATATCTATTGAAAAAGGACAAACTAATTGAAGTGTGCCGACAACAGGGAGTTCATGTTACGGATAAAGCGACTGTCGACCAACTTCGTCGTCAATTAGGGGAACTTATCCGAACAAAATGTCAGAGAGCTTCGTCGGAGAACCTCCTTCAGTCCTTAGAAGAGGAAGTTTTACGAAGAGAATGTGACCTTGCCTTGAATAGTACTACTAGAGACGTATCCGTGGCAGTCCCGACCACAATAAGTCGAAGCACACCCGCTACTACTACGGATGTCGAAGTTATGGCAACAGTGCGAAGGTGGAATCTAACATACAGTGGTGGGGAAGATCTCATGGAATTCGTGGAACGATTGGAAGAGCTCGCTGAATGCTACTGATTCAACCGTAGCCGGTTGTTATTCTCACTACTGGAGATCCTCAAAGATCGGGCCCTACAGTGGTATCGAGTGAAGCGACAATCACTTCATACGTGGGATGACTTCAAGAACGAGGCCACCCGTTTCTTTCTCCCAAAACGTCATCTCGCCCACTTAGAAGAGAAAATATATCATCGTAAACAAGGGTACAAGGAGAAGGCTAAGGACTATATCATGTCCTTACAAACCCTCATCCGACAGCATCCCGAGTTGCGCCAATCAGACCATACCGACCGTATTTATGATGGGCTCAGATGCGAGTACAAACTGTATGTTAGGCGTAGTGATTTTCGGTCATTAGACGACCTGATGGACTTGACAGACGAATACGAACTACTTCGCAAAGAAGAAGCGAGGCAAAACAAACCACAACCAAACCACTATATTCGGGAGAACAAGCGACGGGCACGTTGTTGGAGGTGTAAGGAAATTGGACACTTGCGGGGACAATGTCCAAATAAAAACGACACGAGCTCTCACCAGCAAGAACAACGGAAAAAATCCGAAAAGTTGTCGCACCGCCAATTGACTAAGTCATGTAACGATTCCGATGGGCGTTATTATACAACCGCCATAATCTGCAATACGGCGGTCAGGGCACTGATTGATACGGGATCCACGTTAACATACATCGGCAAAACGGTCCGGCAGCTATTAGAAACTGCGGGAATCTCAGCCCGCAGGTATCATAGGACGGTACAATTAGCTGACGGCACTTGTATACCAACCGTTAAAGTATACCCCGTAAGTGTCAAAATAAACGGAAAGACCACAAAATTATTATGTTCGGCACTTGACAGCTTAGCCGAACCTTTGATTTTAGGGATGGACTACCCACATAGATGGGAAGTAAAATTGAGTATAGATGGTATGCAGCTCACGCCAAGCAACATTCGTCCTACCTCTGCCGCATCTAAGCTGCACTCGATCACAGAAAGAAAGTATCTGTCAGAGGCCGAAGAGTATCAATTACAGACAATTTTGTCCTCCACGAAACTCGCCTTCGAGACGATAAAAGGATCATGTACAGCAGGGGAACACACCATCCATATGAAGCATAACCGCCCTATAAAACAGCGATATTACCCTCGAAATCCTGCTATGCAGGCTGTCCTAGACCAAGAAGTAGACGAACTCTTACAGTCGGGCCGCATAGAACCATCTCGTAGCCCATATAGCTCCCCAGTAGCTCTGGTGCGAAAAAAACAAGGTACATGGCGAATGTGTATAGATTTTCGTCAAATAAATGCGGCATCCGAACCTGACGCATATCCACTACCCCAAATAAACTCAATATTAGATCAACTTCGGGAGGCTAAATTTATCTCCACAATTGATTTAAAGAACGGCTACTGGCAAATCCCTCTAAACCCCGAGTCTCGCCCTTTCACTGCATTTACCGTACCTGGACGCGGGCTCTATCAATGGAGGGTAATGCCCTTCGGGCTCCATTCAGCTCCTGCCACTTTCCAAAGAATATTAGATTCTATCATCGGACCCGAGTTGCATCCTCGAGCTTTCGCCTACTTGGACGATATTATAATACTGGGGCAAACGTTCGACGAACACTTGGCAATGCTGAAGGAAGTTTTTTCACGATTATTAAAAGCCAAACTACAGATAAATTTTGAAAAATGTGAATTTGTCCGAACCAGTCTCAAATATCTAGGCCACGTTGTCTGCTCAAAAGGCATTCACACCGATCCGGCAAAAATCGAAGCTATACAACTTATGGAACCACCAAAAACGATTCGAGAGCTTCGACGGATACTGGGGGTCGCATCGTGGTATCGTCGTTTTATTTCGGATTTTTCAACTTTAGCCGAACCTATGACAAGGTTACTAAGAAAGAAAATACCGTGGAAATGGGGGCCAGAACAAGAGCTCTCCTTTACCACATTAAAACGACGGTTGACCGAAGCACCCATATTAAGTTGTCCAAATTACGAGTTACATTTCTTCTTACAAACCGATGCCAGTAAAAAAGGTTTAGGAGTAGTCTTATACCAACGCCAAGGCGAGCTAGAAAAGGTAGTAGCATATGCCAGCCGCACTCTTAATGATTTAGAACGAAAATACTCTGCCACGGAACAAGAGTGCTTGGCCGTACTGTGGGGAATACGGAAAATGAGACCCTACCTCGAAGGGTACCACTTTACGGTAATAACGGATCACCAATCGTTGAAATGGTTAAACACGCTTCAAAACCCATCAGGACGGCTAGCGCGTTGGGCTCTCGAAATCCAACAATATGATTTCGATATTGAATATCGCCGAGGGAAGCTTAATATAGTGGCTGATGCATTATCTAGAAGTCCGCTACCTGACGAAAGTTCAATGGATCCCGTCGCCACCATGACCAGAATCAAGAAAGATTGGTATCAGACTAGACTACGTAAACTTCGAGAATGCGCCACTTCCATGCCCGATTATCAAGAAGTCGAAGGTCGTCTTTTTAGACACATACAGCCAAAAACTATAATGTCTGGAGCCCCTCAATGGAAACTATGTGTACCACCTAATAACTTAACCCAAATATTATCTGAGGTTCACGTCGCAGTACCTGCCGGACACCTAGGAGTACATAAAACTACAAAGAGGGCACAAGAAAATTACTACTGGCCAGGTATGACTCGCGATATTCGACATTATGTACGATCTTGTGAAACGTGCGGCCGATATAAAGTCGAGCAAAAACAGAAAGCAGGGCTAATGACCACCATGCCAAATTCTCATCCATGGGAAACTGTGTGTTTAGATTTTATTGGACCACTCCCACGTTCGTCAGCAGGACGAAGCTGGCTTCTTGTACTAGTTGATAAGTTCAGTCGTTGGGTCGAATTAGTACCTCTGCGAAGCGCAACCTCAACAGTAGTAATCACTGCGCTAAAGGAACGCATCATCTATCGTTTTGGCTGCCCAAAATCTATTATATCCGATAACGGGACACAATTTACTAGCAAAATATTCACTAATTTTCTATCCGAGTGTGGTATCGAACATAGACTAACCGCCCCTTATACTCCTCAGGAGAACCCTACGGAACGCGCCAATCGCGTAATAAAAACATTAATCGCACATAATTTTGAAGAGAATCATAGGCGATGGGACAACTTACTGAGTGAGATTGCTTTTGCCATAAATACGGCGTATCACGAGTCCACCAAACAGTCTCCAGCCGAAATATTATTCGGAAGAAATCCTCCGCCACCCAATCAACTTCGAAATAAAGGACCAACACCTCCTGAATCAATACCCCATCCCCCAGGGCCAAACGAATGGATGTATATCACGAAAATCGTGGCCAAAGCCTCTGAAAGGCAGAAACGCTACTACGACCTGTGCCACCGGGACTGGACACCTGCGATTGGTGATCGTGTTTTCAAACGTGAACATACTCTTTCGTCAGCTGCCGACCATGTTGCCAGTAAACTAGCTCCAAAATTTTCGGGACCACACGAAGTAATTGACAAAATCTCACGGAATATTGTCTTATTGAGAACCAATGCAAATAAACAACAACGCGTACACGTACGAGACTTAAAAGCTTATCAACCGCGCGAAACATAAAAAAAAAACAAAAAAAAAACCCACATATTTTTTTTTTTAAGCTATTGGTCTCAATAGAAAGTATTAATTTCTTTTTTTCCCGAAAGAAAGAGGGGAATGTAACGTGCCGCCACAAAATTTTCTATGTCATATATTATGTTACGTACACCATGACTGCGGGGTATCTACCAACCCAATTAATGTAGGATACATCACTAATGGTTTATTCGCAGTTGTGAGTAAACATACATATTGACAAAATATACCTTAGAAGTCTCATCAAGTTAATCAGCGAAACAGTATAAGACTTCAAGCTTTATACTCAGTCGGAGAGCAAGGCACGATATCGTACGATTGTTTCTTGTTCCGAAGTACTTCTATGCATGCTGTATTGTAGTTATTAACACTGTATTTAGTCGAGTGTACGATCTCCCGCATTATTCGTGCATTCATATTCGTAGTTATTAGCATTGTATTTAATCAATTAAATGCTGACAATTAAGTTGTGCGCAGTACGTGATTTGTGATACAACAGTGAGTTGATATATGAGTCTGTGCTTTACAATACGTGAGTTGGAAATTGAAGAGACTATAGTACAGTCTATAGTGACAGTTGGAGTCTGTCGTGATTTGAGTTTATTGTGGAGTTCCTTGAGTGAAGAGTAAGGGAGCAGCGAAGCTGATAGACGTGTAAGTGAAGCCAGCGAGTCTTGATTAGTGTATCAACGGTGAGAGTCTGCCATAGAGTTGTTATTGGTGTATCAACTGTGTATCAACTGGAAGTGTCGGCAGAGTGAGTCTTGTGTGTGACGAGCAATAGAGAAAGCAGAATTGTGTCAACACTAGCGCAGCCAGTGGTCTGAGACGTGTATATACAACAGCAAAGAAGGTGTAGTGGTAACCAGTTGTGAATATTGAAGTATCTATGTGTTTGTATTTAAGCTCTTGAATTGAATTTAGATTCGTGTATTTATTGATTAATAAAGAGTGTATCATTCTTAACCCTAATTAGTACACTGGGGTCTTTTATTTATTGCAAATCTACGAATCTACGGAAAAGCGTTTTTAACAGAGAATAAAAACGTAACATTTGGTGTCAGAAGTGGGATTTGCAAATAAAAGCGGCACGTTTAAAAAAAAAAGGTTAAACGTAAAGTAAGAGTGATACGAAAATGAGAACCTCACACGTTTGAAAAGATTAAACGTGAATAAAACCACATACGTTTGAAAAGGTTAAACGTAGGAGCAATTGGTTTTGAGGAAAATGAAATATCAAGAGCTTAATGTGGAGCAACTCAAGGAAGAGTTGAGTAAGCGGAAACTGTCGACAACTGGTGACAAGGTACAGCTACAGGAGCGACTACTGCAAGATTTCCAGCGGCGCAACATCGACATAGAAAGTTATGAGTTCGATGAAATTGAGGTATGTACTCGTGCAGCAGCAAACAGTACAGACATCAGCGCAATACTAGCCGCAATGATGGAAAAAATGGAGACAAACAACGAAAAACTTCTAGCGCAAATGAATGAGAAGTTTCAAGAGTCTTCTAGGGCTAACAGTGAGAAAATGGAAATTTGGTTTGATAAAATGGATGCGAGATTTGTAGAAATGTCTGAGTCCATAAACAAAAGGGCACATGGTGAAGAAATGCAAGTCAGTAAATCGGACGAAGAGTTGTTTGACTTGGGAAACAGTGTCAACGAAGACATTTCTGGCACAAAGGAACACGCTGACGAAAAACTGAAGACAGAAGATGAAATCAACAGTGGTCAGTGTCAACAAGTTGGACGTGAGAAAAATTTGCCAGAAGTTTCCAGCACAGTAGGGGACGTTTTTTACTTAGATGATAGCCAAGCTGTTTGTAACACGGCGGAATTAGCTATTGCAGAAATGGACTCATTTGCTCAGGGTAAAGAAACTGCTACAGTATACGAAGTACGCAGCAGAAAAGCAGTAAGGAAGAAAAATACAACTTTTATACAGAGCCTCAAGCGTGTGGTAAGGCCAACTCTAGTCGAGGGACAATCTAGAGTCGGAGCCAAAGGCCATAAATGTGGAATGGTAAGGCAAGCTCTAGCCAAGGGAAGAGGCAGAATCGGAGCCAAGGGCCATAAATGTGGAATGGTAAGGCAAGCTCTAGTTGAGAGACCAAATAGAGTCAGAGCCAAATACCACAAATGTGGAAGAAGTTGTCACCTAAAGCGTAAACCAAGGCAAGCTGTAGAGGAAATACGAAGCAGATTCAGTACCAAGGGTTGCAAGTGTCAAAGAAGGTTTCATCTCCAGCATATGGCAAGGCAAGCTGTAGTGGAAATACGAAGCAGAGTCAGTACCAAGGGCCGCAAATGTCAACAAAGTAGTAATCTCCAGCGCATAGTAACACAAGTGCCAGTTGAAAGCCGAGGCAGAGCCAGAACTAAAGCCAACAAATATGGAAGAGGTAGTCGTCTCCAACGTAACTACAAGGCGTATAGAAAACGAAGAAAAAGAAAGGCGATGATGTGCCTATTCGGGACGAATAGGCTTAAGTGGGCGGCAGTGTTACGGAAATGGCCGTCGACAAGATTAATGCATCATTATGCAAATAAATTCCAACAGGGTTAATAGTGCGAAAATATTCCTACAGGGCAATTAAAGAAGTATCTGGAATAATAACAAAGAAACATCCAGAAGAAGTAAACGTACACACGTACATACATACATGCAAGCACTATAACAAATAACTATATACGCATGCCTAGTACATACATACGTGATTAAACGTAAACAACCAACAACTACAAGCTTCTGCTTGTTGTGAAGATAGACATAGCTACATGCATACATACATACATGCCTGGCAATTCCAACGAAAGGTAGAAATAAGTAAACAACCACTTAATGATGTATGCATATACACACGTATGTACATAGTTACCACAAGAACTTAATTACGCGCTTTATAAACAACATTGAAGATAATGATGATTAGGTCTAGACTTTGCATGAAAATTCTAGTGGTTGTTGTGCGAAGTATAAAAAGGGGTTGACGCATCCAACAGCAGTTCAGTTGTGATTAAGAGTTCAGTCGCGATCAAAAGTTAGTTGGGAATAAGTCAGTTGCGAAGAAGCTCAGTTGCTAATAAGAATTCTGTTGTTAATCAAGTGAGTTGACAATTAAGTTGTGCGCAGTACGTGATTTGTGATACAACAGTGAGTTGATATATGAGTCTGTGCTTTACAATACGTGAGTTGGAAATTGAAGAGACTATAGTACAGTCTATAGTGACAGTTGGAGTCTGTCGTGATTTGAGTTTATTGTGGAGTTCCTTGAGTGAAGAGTAAGGGAGCAGCGAAGCTGATAGACGTGTAAGTGAAGCCAGCGAGTCTTGATTAGTGTATCAATGGTGAGAGTCTGCCATAGAGTTGTTATTGGTGTATCAACTGTGTATCAACTGGAAGTGTCGGCAGAGTGAGTCTTGTGTGTGACGAGCAATAGAGAAAGCAGAATTGTGTCAACACTAGCGCAGCCAGTGGTCTGAGACGTGTATATACAACAGCAAAGAAGGTGTAGTGGTAACCAGTTGTGAATATTGAAGTATCTATGTGTTTGTATTTAAGCTCTTGAATTGAATTTAGATTAGTGTATTTATTGATTAATAAAGAGTGTATCATTCTTAACCCTAATTAGTACACTGGGGTCTTTTATTTATTGCAAATCTACGAATCTACGGAAAAGCGTTTTTAACAGAGAATAAGAACGTAACAATATGTATGTAAATAGTTTCTATAATACACGAACATATGTACATATATATGTACGTATAAAAGGATGGTTTTTGCAAACATAAAAACAAAATTTAAATTGGTAAGTTGTCTTCATGAAATTTATATTATTTTGTATACATACATACTTAATATAGGGCTGCACAGGTGTATTTGTTCGCATCAGTTTTGCGTGTTTATTGGTTCTGATACGTTTAGCTATGTTAATTAGCGTTTCTGTTATTAGTTGTTATGGTTGGTTTTTTAAAACTGTTTTTGTGTGGTTGTATAATGAGCAAATGAGAATAACACGTTTGTTTGTATCTGTTTTTCTGAAACAAATCAAATACGTAAAACTGCTTTTAACATAAGTAACACATGGTGTGTTGAAAAAAAGTCCATGGTTGATGAATGAAAGACTGCTTTATACTTTGTTTTTTTTTTGTTTTTGATTACGTTTATTTTATATAATTTATTTAAAAAAAAAACTAATTGAGTGCTTAGAAGTTAAATATGCTATTGGTTAAAGCGAATAAAAAAATACGTGTGGTACTCGGCGACTGCCGCGGTAAAGCTATTGCTTAGCATTTTTTTATCAAATATTTTTTTTAAAATAAAAATCCTACGAATTGTCTGTTTGTTTGTGTTTATCAGTTTTTGTCAACCACGATTGCTCTTAAAGGGCCACTCAGACTATTATACATGTATAAAGACTTTCATCACACTTTACGAAAAAGAAATCTAAAGACATTTGTTTCGACTATCAAAAAATCTAACGTAAATTGACATTTTATGTTCACACCATCACACCTCATATTACATTACAAACACAAGTATAAAGCAAACAGCTGTTGAGAATTAACATGCCTACATTAATCGTTGACTTCCGGCGGCAGAGCAATTTCATACATGCTGTGGTCGTGCCGGCCTTTGAAAATAGACGGCGGTTAAAGTAGTTGATTCTAATAAGATAAATAAAAAGAAAGTACGATAGTTTCGTTAACTTTCAGACATGTCTTACACGAAAAATTATTCAATACGATAAGCATATTCAATATTTAGATCCGTTTTAATACAAAGACATATAACATAAACGACGGCACGGCACCGGCGTCGAAACAGACGGCTTGTTAGTTTGGATTTTGTAATAATGCAACCCTGATCAGATGAAAAGTATTATCGCTTAGAAAATTTTCAAAAAATGGTCAAGTATTATGGGATGTCAAATTTTTATCGTATTATTTACCATTCGTTATGACATTTTGCATTCACAATATCGCACTTGCACGTATTATTTGAATTTTTGACATGTATTAATACAAAGTATAATAGTCTGAGTGGCCCTTAAGTACGCCACATTGTGTTTTCCTACATGTAAAAATCGGTTCTATTCTAGCAATACTGTATGTTAACCCTTTATAGCTCAACATCGTGAAACTAATTGTATTTAATATATTTTAAGAGCTCGGTGCATAAGTAAAAAAATTTGTTTTAGGATTTTTTTGAAATTTTGTTTTTTGTTGCTAAAATGGGTTAAGAAGGAAATATAAAGAATGTCAAATATGTTGGCGATAAGAGTTTCAAATTAAAATATAATTTCACTCAAAAATATTTTAGAAATGAAAACAATAATTGACTTGGACATTTACAAAATTTAATGAAGTAGTACGTAGTAGTTAAAAAAACTGCACAACGGCAACATTGATTTAGAAAAAGCGTAGGGATACGTTAAATCTGCTCTGCTGTAGCAGATAGAATTTTTTATTGAAAATAAATTTTACAGTTTGAAACTAGGTATTGTACCAAAGTTATTGAGTTGAAATATAATTAATAACTACATTTAATTAACAGTTTTTATAGAGATTTAATGGTTTGTAACATTCTGTAACATGGGGCGATAAAGGGTTAATGAAATAAATAGCACACTTTTAGGCGATTCAAATAAAAATGTACTTAGGCTTTATTTTCGTTACGGAATTTCTTGATACGGTCGGCACCCTCAAAGCCTGCGATAGAAGCTATACAATAGCTTAAAAACCTACGAATTGTCTATTTGTTTGAGTTTATCATTTTTTGTCAACCACGATTGCTCTTAAGTACGCCACATTGTGTTTTCCTACATGTAAAAATCTGTTCTAGCAATACTGTATGTTAATGAAATCAATAGCATACTTTAGTTGTTAACTTACACTGGGCGATTGAAATAAAAATAGTCTTAAGGTACGGTCACATTTGTGAAATATTTGCCCAAAAGTAGCAAATATTTCTTTGTTGTAATGTGACCACAAAATATTTGGTAGGTGCAAACCAGTTTGTGAGCAAACAAATTTGTTTGGTATCAAATAAAAATGCCTCTAATGTGACCATAATTGTTAAAAATATATTACCAACATTTCAATAAAATCACCAAAAACTACAAATACTTGAATAGACTTGAAATAAGCTCAAGAATTACAAAAAAAAAAAATTGTGTATCATGCCATATGTTTTTAATTTTTTTGCAGAACGGTGTTTTACTGCTGACGTTATATTTCGCAAATGTTTCCTTATTGTTCATTTACTGTAAGGAAGTGAAGCAAAAATTAAAGTAAATAAATTGGACAAGTTTCGTTCATATCCAACCCTCATTATACATGTAAACATAAAAGCCATTTTCGAAAAAAAGCAAAAGACGAAAAAATGTAGAAAGGCTTCTTTTTTAACCGACTTCAAAAAAGGAGGATGTTATCAATTCGGTTGTATTTTTATTTTTATATGTGTCCGTCCGAAAAATCGGTTTTTATAACTCCGCCATTTATGAACCGATTTTGAAAATATTTTCTGCTTTTGGAAGAGGCTGGTGAAGCGCTTTAAAATATAAAATAAAATTTGTAAATCGGATATATAAAATATCCGTTCAAAAAATCTGTTTTTAATAACTTCACCATTTATGGACCGATTTAAAAAAAATCTTCTTCACTAAATACAGATTTGAAACTCATCCTCTGTTTGGAAGTCGGTGTTTTTTTGAAAGAATTATTTATTTATTCTCATATTAGTCCACTTTACACTTAAGTCTACAACACAATATTTCCATGCGCAGTCCCGTAAGGATTGACCGTGGTATGCTTAATTTTAAATTCGATCGATTTATTGTTATAAAAACAGAATAATATGTATATCAGCCGTTTAAGCTTCTCTATTTACTAGTTAAAAAAACGCCGTAGTTGTTAACACTGAGAAGCAAACATGAATATTTAAAACAGCTGTGCGATTGAAAATAAAATTTTTTTTTTTTGATGAACAATTAATATATATATATATATATATATATATATATATATATATATATATTATAATATATATATAATATATATGTACATATATATATAGATATATATATTTATAAATAAATTATTTCAGGATTGTGAATTTGACAGCGAAACTGAATTTTTGGAGAGTGCTATGGACGTAAGTAATCAATTTTGTTTTATTTTGCAGTAACATACATACATACATATATATGTTTTGGAATAAATTTACAAACCTTATAAAATATTTTCCAGATTCCTGAAGATGGTTCGGAAAGTAAAGAGGTAAGTGCAAATGAATAATACGTATGTGTGTATGTACATATACATATGTATATTTATGTGCATGTCTGTTTAGACAACAGAGAGGAACAAGGGGCCTTCACCTCCGAAAGTGTTAAGGAAAAAAGGCAAAATTACCAAAGAGTGGCAAGAAGACGACATTTACAAGCTAATTGGCCTTGTTGAAACACAAAAACGCTAAATCTGTACGGGACTGCGCATGGAGAATTATCAACGAACATTTTAAAGGAAAATATTGTGTTGTAGACTTAAGCGTAAAGTGGACAAATCTGAGGATACAATTCCGTGGGTATGCTGCCAGAGCGAAGACGAAATCAGGCCAGGGCATTGTGGAAGCTCCTAAATGGAGGTTTTATAATGCCATGAGTTTTGTGGGTCGCGCGGAGGACAAGCAGACGGTTTCAAACATTGTTTTGAGTGTAGACGAGGAAAATGATTGCTGTAAGGGTGTATGAATGAATAAATGTGCATATGTAAAATAACATTTTTGTGTTTCCTATATTTGCTATATAAGCAATAATGAAGCATCAATTATTAATTAAAATTAAATTGAAAAATATTGTTTCCCAATCTTCCGAATCAATTTTATTTATGACAAAACAAATTTATATTTTTTGACTGTTTGATGAAACAAATTACTATAGAAAATATTTGTTTCAATGTGACCGCAAGGAAAACATGTTTGACGCAGTTTGTATTTCAAGCTGTTTGCTTGTTGTTTGGCAAAACAAATTTCATGAAATATTTGATCCTAATGTGACCATCAAACAAACTCTAAAAAAATTTCAGGCAAATGTGGGCAAACATGTTTGAAGCAAATGTTTGTCAAGTGTGACCGTAGCTTTAGGTTCTTTTTCGTTACGGAATTTCTTGATTCGGTCGACACCCTCAAAGCCTGCGATAAAAGCTATGCAATAGCTTAAAAGCATTTACTTTTTACTTAAAAATTTGTTTTAAAACCTAAAATATGTAACACAAGAAGCAAATGCTTTTTTTATTCACTTTACCCATTAAATAAAAAACTCATCAATCATTCAAGAATAAGTTTAACAAAAAATTAATATAATTTAATAAAAATAAGGTAACAAAAATAATTATATCTTTTTTGTAGTTATAAAAATATAAATATATACAGGTACATACAAGGCAAATTCATTTCCAGGTAATATCAGGATTACAAAAACAATGAAAAAATACAACAAAGAAAAAATCAACATGGGTTTTAGTTCATCCAAAACTTCAAAAATAGAATTTGTTTAACATAATAACAATAAAAATTATTCACATAAATTTGAAAATATTTCTCTACGGCAGCTACCACTAACAAAATTTGCAACGTTTAGCACTTTTCACAATTTTTTAATAGTTTTTTCATATTTTTAGATTTGTTTTCACAGAATTTTTTTAATAAAATATTTTTCATATTGAAATTTTTTTACATTTTCTTTTAATTTCTCTTTTGTAAAAAATTTTTGAAGTTTCGGATGAACTATAATTTGAAAAAAAAAATAGCTCAGCTGCATTTCAGCTACTACCTTGTGAATGTGCCTTGGGTACATACATACGAACTTAAAACAAATTCAGGTAACAATAATTATTCAATCTTTTGAATTTCAACATACTACATAAAATTAGTAAAAAAAAATCATTTTCAATAATAGCATAACAAAAAGTAATGTGATATACATAAAAATATTAAGCAACAAAAACTATTAGTTTTTAGGGTTCCGTACACCAAAGGTGAAAAGGAACCCTATTGTTGTCGCTACGCCACAAAGTAGACCAGAGTTGAAGAAAGTGACTTATGAAAAAAGCTAAAATCATTTGTCGCGCAGATTCTGCGAGAAAGGGACAACTGCAGTATATTTATTATTAAAATTTTACCAAAAAAATCAAAACAAACAAGAGAAAATGTGTACTTTGTGAAATAAACACTTGTACATACATACATACGTACATACACATTTACAAAATTAAATTGAAGTATTTGTTGCATTTAATTAAAAAAACCGAATGTGAAAAAGATTATTTGTATTAAAAAGTTATTAAAATTTGTTTGCAAATGATTCCTGATTTAACTTTAAGCATTTTCATTGAAAAATTTTAATTTTTACTTTTATTTACAAAAATCACTCAGCGAATAAGACCACAAAGTGTTAAACGAAAAACATTTCAACAAGTAAACAACACAGACAATTTTACAAAATTAGATGAAAGAATTTGTTGTGTTGAATTAAGGAACAAAGTGCGAAATAGATTATAACTATTAAAAAGGCAATTACAAATTGTTTTAAAATGATTGCAGATTTCATTTGAAGCATTTTCATTAAAAAATATTAATTTTTATCATTTATTAACAAAAATCGTCAAGCGAATGAGGCTACAAAGTATAAATTGAAATTAAGCTACAAAATTCCACCACGAAAGAAGTTTAAAGAAGACGCAGTGACAGAGTGAGCGAGAAATCCGAAAACTCAAATTTTCTTCCTTCTCGTGTCATCTCTGGTATACCCTGTGGCTACGCTGTCCGTCTGTCACAGGGTATTTTCTCGAGAACCGTAAGAGCTATGGACCTGAAATTTGGACACAGTGTGTAGACCTTTGGCCGCCACAACAACAAATACATGCGAGCTAGAAATTAAAGGGTGTTCCAAAACGAGCAACGAAAAATTTTAAAATCCCATGTATTATACAAACAATTGTATTGTAAGGTTAGTGTATTTTTATACAGACTACAAAAATTAACACTAAAATTTCAAAAAATTTAAATGAAAGGGTATTCTATCCGTTAATGCAGCTTTGAGTATGTAATTTTGACCACTTGCTGTATCTTGGAAACCGTCAGAGCTAAACTCTTGAAATTTTCAAAAACGGTAAAACAAAAAAATCCCAAAACTATAAAGTCGCCAAAAACACCAAAAAAATCGCCAAAACGAAAAAAATCGCCAAATTAAAAAAATTTCTAAAACGAAATTAAGTCGCAAAAAACCGGAAAATCGCAAAAATGAAAAAGATCGTTAAAATTAAAAAAAGCACCAAAACGAAAAAAAATCGCCAAAATAAAAAAAAATGCCAAAATGAAAAAAAAATCGCCAAAATGAAAAAATATCCAAAATGAAAAACAACGCGAAAAACTGAAAAAAATCGCCAAAACGAGCAAAAATAGAAAAAAACAAAAAAATCATTTCAGCTGAAAAAACGCCAAAAATGCAAACAAACGCCATATTAAAAAATGCTCAAAGCCCAACGTACGGAACCATTCGTGCGCGAGTCAAAGTCGCACTTTTTTATTTTCATTTAGGCTTAAATGAAAACGATTATTTTGACGGGAGCGCAGCACCACGACTTTACAATAGCATTTGCTGTTGCTGCCAACTTATACCGTGTTCAGACATACCCCTTAATTGCGCAATTAGTGCATTTGCAATTAAGGCCTTAATTGACCACAATTTACCATATAATAAGTCGATTAATAAATTGAGCAATTACTAGTTAATTGTATCAATAACTGCGTAAAACTCGAAATCCATCCCTGGTCATGAGTATTTGTATTAAGAACTGTGTTGAGTGAGCAGACAAATTTCCTATAATGGCGAACCAAATGTCAAAAAATATATCTACATACATATAAACAAAACAAACTGAACAGACTGAATTCCAATAAATAAATAAACGAAAAAGAAATGCCTGGTAAAGAAGGTAATTTTTTTTAATTCATAAATAGTTATGTGGTTTTTTCAATGTTTGTACATCTTAATTAACCAAGAAAACCTTCAAATCTCTGAGTGAAAAAACAAACCAAAATATAATTCTAATAATTCTGTAGTGAAATTTTATTTGGTAAGTATTAATACCATGTATAAATTATTAAAATTACTGACTAAATCCAATTAACTTGAATTTTCTATGCATATTTTAAAAAATTAGTCACATATTTTTGGCATATACAGTGAAGGACTAAACTCTCCATGCAGCCATAATTTTTGGGGTTTGAAAAAATCTGGAAAAAATTCTAAAAAATTAATTATGCCAATATTTAGGGTGTTGATAAATATGTTTGTACAAAAAATAAAAACGTAATTCATAATTATAATAACTGCAATATTGACAAAAATATTAAAAATTCATTCGACAAAAGTCTCCATACAGGCATAATATATATGAAAAATGCGTTCAAAATGCATGTGGTTGTGGTTTGCATGCCATTCGTTGTCGGTTTGGTAGCGGAAATCACTAAATTTTTAAACAAGATGACAATCCCATGCATTTTGAACGTATTTTTCATATATTTTATGCCCGTGTGGAGACTTTTGTCAAATGAAATTTTAATATTTTTGTTAATATTGCAGTTATTATAATTATAAGCTACGTTTTTATTTTTCTATAAACTTATTTATCAGCACCCTAAATATTGGCAAAATTAATATTTTTTAATTTTTCCCACATTTTGTCAAACGCCAAAAATTATGGCTGCATGGACAGTTTAATCCTTCACTGTACATAAAGTATTATGTGTACAAAGTACCATTCCACATAGCAAATGTATGTTCATAATGTGAACAAAGCGTAAAGCTACGGTCACACTTGACAAACATTTGCTTCAAACATGTTTGCCCACATTTGCCTGAAATTTTTTTAGAGTTTGTTTGATGGTCACATTAGGATCAAATATTTCATGAAATTTGTTTTGCCAAACAACAAGCAAACAGCTTGAAATACAAACTGCGTCAAACATGTTTTCCTTGCGGTCACATTGAAACAAATATTTTCTATAGTAATTTGTTTCATCAAACAGTCAAAAAATATAAATTTGTTTTGTCATAAATAAAATTGATACGGAAGATTGGGAAACAATATTTTTTTAATTCAATTTAATTTTAATTAATAATTGATGCTTCATTATTGCTTATATAGCAAATATAGGAAACACAGAAATGGTATTATACATATGCACATTCATTCATACATACACCCTTACAGCAATCATTTTCCTCGTCTACACTCAAAACAATGTTTGAAACCGTCTGCTGTGTCTGCTTGTCCTCCGCGCGACCCACAAAACTCATGGCATTATAAAACATCCATTTAGGAGCTTCCACAATGCCCTGGCCTGATTTCGTCTTCGCTCTGGCAGCATACCCACGGAATTGTATCCTCAGATTTGTGCACTTTACGCTTAAGTCTACAACACAATATTTTCCTTTAAAATGTTCGTTGATAATTCTCCATGCGCAGTCCCGTACAGATTTAGCGTTTTTGTGTTTCAACAAGCCCAATTAGCTTGTAAATGTCGTCTTCTTGCCACTCTTTGGTAATTTTGGCTTTTTTTCTTAACGCTTTCGGAGGTGAAGGCCCCTTGTTCCTCTCTGTTATCTAAATAGACATGCACATAAATATACATATGTATATGTACATACACACATACGTATTATTCATTTGCATTTACCTCTTTACTTTCCGAACCATCTTCAAGAATCTGGAAAATATTTTATAAGGTTTGTATATTTATTCCAAAACATATACATATATGTATATATGTATGTTACTGCAAAATAAAACAAAATTGATTACTTACGTCCATAGCACTCTCCAAAAATTCAGTTTCGCTGTCAAATTCACAATCCTGAAATAATTTATTTATAAATACATATATATGTATATCTATATATGTATGTATATATGTACATATATATTATATATGTATATATTATAATATATACATATATATATGTATATATATATATATTAATTTCTTTATAAATGAATAAACTTACCTCCATATTGTTCATAAAAAAAAGAAATTTTATTTTCAATCGCACAGCTGTTTTGAATATTTATGTTTGCTTCTCAGTGTTAACAACTACGGCGTTTTTTTAACTAGTAAATAGAGATGCTTAAACGGCTGATATACATATTATTCTGTTTTTATAACAATAAATCGATCGAATTTAAAATTAAGCATACCACGGTAAATCCACACGGGACGGCGCATGGAGAATTATCAATGAATATTTTAAAGATAAATATTGTGTTGTAGACTTAAGTGTAAAGTGGACAAATGTGAGGATAAATAAATAATTCTTTAAAAAAAACACCGACTTCCAAACAGAGGATGAGTTTCAAATCTGTATTTAAATCGGTCCATAAATGGTGAAGTTATTAAAAACCGATTTTTTGAACGGATATTTTATATATCCGATTTACAAATTTTATTTTATGTTTTAAAGCGCTTCACCAGCCTCTTCCAAAAGCAGAAAACATTTTCAAAATCGGTTCATAAATAGCGGAGTTATAAAAACCGATTTTTCGGACGGATACATATAAAAATAAAAATACAACCGAATTGATAACATCCTCCTTTTTTGAAGTCGGTTAAAAAAGAAGCCTTTCTACATTTTTTCGTCTTTTGCATTTTTTCGAAAATGGCTTTTATGTTTACATATATAATTAGGGTAGGATATGAACGAAACTTGTCCAATTTATTTACTTTAATTTTTGCTTCACTTCCTTACAGTAAATGGACAATAAGAAAACATTTGCGAAATATAACGTCAGCAGTAAAATACCGTTCTGCAAAAAAATTAAAAACATATGGCATGATACACAATTTCGCTTTTGTAATTCTTGAGCTTATTTCAAGTCTATTCAAGTATTTGTAGTTTTTGGTGATTTTATTGAAATGTTGGTAATTTATTTTTAACAATTACCACACTGCTGGCAACAGCTGTTATTTGTCTTTGTTTGTTCTTACAAAAACTTTGTGAGATCAAATAATTATTTTCTCAAAAAAGTGGCAAATATTTCACAGAGAGTGGTCACACTATGGTCACATTAGAGGCATTTTTATTTGATACCAAACAAATTTGTTTGCTCACAAACTGGTTTGCACCTACCAAATATTTTGTGGTCACATTACAACAAAGAAATATTTGCTACTTTTGGGCAAATATTTCACAAATGTGACCGTACCTTAAGAAATACTTCTTATGGCTCCTCAGCTTTCTGCTGCTCATCATTTATTTGTTTCATCAGTGGGGTTTTTCATATATTTGTGTTACAATATATGTTTGTGAGCAAAAACACATACAAACAGTTCCTAAGCAGCAATACAATAAGCAATTGTTATCTGTTTCAATTGTATTGCCATTTCAAAAAACAAACACACACAAAAACTGTTACACAAGTTCTCTCGCTCTCACCACAATTACATGGTACAAACCATAGTGTATGTATTTTGCCTATACTTATAAGTACACAAATGCAAGCCTTTAAAGGTACGGTCACACTTGACAAACATTTGCCCAAAAAAGCGTAACCAGCAAATACTAATAAGAAATCTTTTGATTCAGGCGCGTGTTTATTAAGTTCAATAGTTTCCAATAATATTGTATTCTATAACTTTGCCTATTTGTTAAATACGAAACTAATTAACTTTATAAACACGTGTTTGAAGCAAAAGATTTCTCATTAGTATTTGCTGGTTACGCTTTTTTGGGCAAATGTTTGTCAAGTGTGACCGTACCTTAACTCATACATTATTAATTTTGAATCCTTGATCTCTTTTTGAAAAGTATTGTATAGAATTTATGAAATAAAAATAATGTATTAATGTACATTAATGTATTCCTTACGCGAACATTGCCCTATTGTCAACAGCGTATATTTACTGCTTTCATTTATTTATTTAGGCGATGAAGCTATTCAAGGAAATATCGTTGTACTAAGAAATAACATTGCGAACAGTTTATCTTTATAATAAACATATAAAACACTATTTTAAACACAAAACAATTCACTGTTATTAATGGTATAATAGTAACAAAAAAATTAATTCATTTATAATAATGTAAAAAAAGGTAAAATAAAATAAATTTTCCATTTTATATTTGAGTAATCAGTTTTAAAACGTATCTTTTAGTTGGTCTAGTTCTAATTGCTTTTGTCTAATTTCAACGTCTATTTTTTTGAGTTTGTTTTTTTCTATTGCTGCGTTTTCCATTTGTTTGTGGTGACGCTTAAACTCGCTTGTGAGGTTCGTAGACAAACTTTCTACGGATTTGTAGACCAGTGAGCTGCATAATCAGTCATTTTTGCCACTTAATGTACACACATAGAAATTACTGTGTCAGTCACACAGTAACATCAATCTGTACAATCATTGTCGTCACAGTAATATTTTTTATCAATCAAGAGCGCACTCATGTTGTCTGTTAGTCACTGTTTCGTGTGTGTGCCATTGCCTCGTTTCATAACACATCTTCGGATCAGTGTTTGGTCTTCGCTCATAACTACACAGCTTAAGCAATCATTGCAATACAAACAACACAATATGTGAGGCGATCACAATAGAACAAATCAATGAGAGTAGACTGCTAGAGCGTGGAGTGTAGAAAGTGTGTTTGAATGTTTGCGGTTGCGGTGCCACCGACACGTAAGTGTTATATGTGTACAGTGTCAAAAATGACACAGTTAGCTGGGGGGTTACCGCGTATTTCGAATCGAAAGAAATAACTTACGAATTCGAACGAAATGTACTGTGTATTACGATTGTCGTACTACTTGTTTCGAATTTACGAACGTTTTTTGTACTCTATCGAAAACTAAAAATCCCTTTCGAAACATCAACTCTGTATTACGAACAATAAAAATCCCTTTCGAAAGTGCAACTCTGTACTACGAAAACGTGCGTCAGTTATGCAAAAAGCGTTAGGAAATTGTTCGAAAGACATTTTGTTAGTGACAACTTAAGAGAAAAATAGAAAATGTAAGTATTTAAATGTTTCAATATAAATAAAAGTGTGTTATAAACAAATTATACTTAATGTTTGATTTGCTTATTTATGTTCTTATAAATGTTATTATTTATGTTCTTATAAATGTTTTAATATATGTGATTTTGAAATTTTCAAGGAATACTCCAAAAAAAATGACATACACAAATAAAAAGCAGTATGAAGAAATAGTAAATATGTCTCTGCATCCAGATTTTGCAAAAGGGCATCTAAATGTTCCAGATGCTAAAAACAAATCGCATAATATGTGGCAAAAATTGTGCTCAAATTTAAATGCATTTGGACCACCTGAGCGTGATGTTAAAGGTTGGAAAAAGGTATGTATATATTTTCTTTAAATATGAGTGTACATAGGCATTGTTAATAATCCATTTATTACCATGTTTTAGGTTTGGGCAGATTATAAAAACCATGTGAAGTCCAAATGTCGTCGAAACCGTAGCAGCATTTCTGGAACAGGTGGAGGACCAAGTAGGTACTGTTCACTTACAGCATTGGAGCAGCAAACGTCGGACCTTCTGTCAATTGAGGAGTCCGTAAGTGGAATGAGTGGTACTTTGGAATTTGGTGCGAAAAGTCACGTAAGCACCGCACCATCATCAAATTCAATTAATGATGTAAATATGGATGATGAAAACGATACTTATGATTCCGACATTTCCACCCAACAATTTGGTAAAAGATCTACCCCGCATCGTCCCATAAGAACGGTAGTTAATAGAGATGCCCTTTTGGAGAGACAAGTTGAAAACCAAATCTCTTACCAAGAGAATTCATCAAAAATTCTAAAGGAGATGTGTGAAAATGTTGCAGGCATTCAAAAATATTTGAAGAGGAGTTCAGACACTGAAGAACGCCAGTATAAACTGAAGTTAAAAATGTTTGAGCTCAAAAAAGAAAAACTTCAGCTGGCAAAAGAAAAGTTCCTCTTAAAAAAAGAAAAATTTGAATTTCAAAAGCGGAACGAGCTCGAAAAATCAAAAAGAAAATTGCAGCACTTGGAAATGAAAAAATCTATTTTAGATATCGAAATAGAAAAAAGAAATATTTAAATGTAAGGTTGCATATTTAATTTTTCATTGAATTTATTTTGTTTATTTTTTGTTCTTTATTATTTTTATTATTCATTATTTTATGTAAATATCTGTGTACATATGTATCTATATATTTTAATAGCTTTAATGTATGTATTATTATGTGTAAATATTTATGTATTTTAATTTTAGTTTATGTGTTCTTTTATGTAAATATTTATGTAAGTAGAAGTATTTTAATTTCTGTATTTCATTTTATAACATTTTAGTTTTAAAACTTTCTTTACATGGTGCTTTGATTTATTCTTTTCACATGCATATAAGCATATTCAATTTCTTAAGTTTTCTGTAAATAAATTAAATATATTTTTTATAAATTTCTTCTCAAGTTGTTTTTTATTTCATCTCTTATATTTTTGGCTATATTGGTAAAGTTATTGTTATCAGCTTCAGCGCTGAAGTTTGAAGCTGAAAGAGGCACATCTATTCAATATTTTCCATAGGGAATTGCTCAACATTATATTCCAAACAAATGTTATGTAATGCACAGCAAACATTGAGAATTTGTGCTGCTTTTTCTGGAGCATAGTGTAACTCTCTTGCAGCTAAGAGGCAACGAAATCTTGCTTTCAAGAGTCCAAAAGTTCTTTCTATAACGTGCTTTTGAATGTTTTTCATTAAAATATGATTCAGCAGAATTTTCAGCAGCATTTCTGTATGGAGTAAGAATCCAAGGCTCTAGGGGATAACCAGAATCACCTAAGAAAATAACATGCAATATTAATACATTTTACCATTCATTTCGGAAAAAATTATGTATGTGATTACCAAGTATTCTAGTTGATCTGTTTCCATTTTCAAACAATTCTTTCAAATACTGCCTCTCGCTTGATAAGGTCCACACATGAGAGTCATGGCTGGCACCACCAAAGCGTCCATTCACAGCCCTTATAACCATTTCGTGATCGCATATCTATAAATTCATAGAAGCATTACATACTTGTGTATATAGTTACATAGATTTTAGTGATAGATTTTACCATCATAGCATTAATACTGTGTTTTAATTTTCTATTAAAATACAAATGCTCGCTAGTATTTGGCCTTATGAGTTGAATATGAGTGCCGTCTACTGCTCCAATGACTCCCGGAATTCCACTTGTGCTATAAAAATATCTTCTGGCCTCTTTCTGTTTTTCATCACATGCTTTTAGCACTATATGCTTGGCACAAAGCGATTTTTCAATGGCATTGCATACTTCCGATAAACAACTGGACATTGACTGCTGAAAAATTCCCAAATGTCGATCTTGCCCGATTTGATGTTGGTACCCTCCTTGTGCTAAAAACTTCAGAGTGGCTGCCAACTTCAATACAGGTGAAATTGCGGTAGACCGTCTTACAGATTTTAATTCACCTTCTATGCTAGTAAGAACATACGTAAATGCTTCTTTGCTGAGTCTAAAATTTTTCACAAAACTAAGCGTACAATTTATTAACATACATACATATGTATATATTTTATAAAGTATTTTTCTTTTCAAACCTTTTATCATTAAGATCCATAATGTTTGATGAGTCCCTTACTATTTTTCTTTGGACTCTTTCTGGGATGGTATCATCATCGTCCAACCACAGAAAAACACAATCCATTATAAAAATTACAACAAGCACTTAATTTTTTACACAAAATACTTATAATATTAAATATTTTTTTCCAAGGCATAGATTGTTTTGTTATGGGATATTTTGTCCATTTTGGTATTTTAGCAGCAATGCTACCAACTTTTCCCGTAATATCCCATTTGTTTCTAAATACAACTCTGTAATCGTTTCGAACGAGTTACGCAGTACGGTTTAGCATTCGATTCGGAAATTTCTTTCGTAAAATTTTACTTTTCGAATCGAAATACGCGGTAGCCCCCCTGTTCTGCGATATGTGTGTTGGTTTTTTTTTACTATGTTGCGGCGTTGCCGTTTGCCCAATTGCCCCAACATTATACACAAGTAAATTTTTTAATTATAGATTGAGGAGAATACTCCTCAGTGCGCACTCTTTGCACGCGGGTTGCTGGATTAATGTCCAAAAAGAGTGAAACTGGTGCAAAAGAAAGCTTGAAAAGCCTAACATACATTTAATAAATGTATGTACTATTTTATTTATACTTCCGTTAAGAAATATATGTATCTGTGGCAAATTTAAAAAAAAATCGATTTTGGCATTTAGCTAAAAACAAATTTTAATAAAGTCACCAAAAATTTTTCGTTGAATTCATTTGTATGTTTGGAAACTTTGTCCCAAAATTCAACTTCTTATTTCCAATTAAGAACATCTGAGCAATTTATATTGGCATACAATATATTCTTCCTTACCATCTGTTTGGAAATCACATCCATATTTTTTTAGCCACAAAAATTCTTTCAACCATGTGAAAAGTAACCAATTTTGGTTAAAAGTAACCAAAACGGCAACGCTGACGCCAATACTTATTCAGTTTATTAAAACTAAAATACACATTCACGCCACCGCCACACATCAAGAAATGTCTATGCAGAAACAACACAAAGCAAAACATGTAAAAAAGAGACCAGATTGTGAAATTGGAAAGTACTGAGAGCATTAATACACCCTGAGTGCTGTGTTCGCTCTCATCGCATTTTTGCAATCGCTGCTTGCATACTGTGTCTCTGACACAGTACGCAGAATGCAAAGTACAATTGTGATCCCATAAGGATATATGCAAAAGAATGTTGACTAAAACACACACAGCACAGTTTTCGTTGAGGTGTAAGAGATACAGTTGTCAACGATAGAGTGTGTGTTTGAACTGTGTACTTATTGTTGCGGTGTATCGCTGCAGTTGTGTGTTGTAGACACGTCTAACGTTGCTTGCTATTAAATTTATATTTTCATTAGTTTTCTCTAAAATTTCGGAAAACTTTTTACTGATTCGGAGAAGTCTTCTCCTTTCTTCGTATCATTTTTAATATACTGTTTTAATTGGTCTTTTATGTTATCTGACGTATTTCTAAACTTCGGTTTATACCTTTTAGACGTACCAGGATTTCCATCTATATCTTCGGATTTTTCTCTATTTCTTTTTTCACAGGTGTCCGCCTTGCTCAAGTTTGTATTTTTATCATCTTCAAAGGATGATGAAGAACTTCCTTCGCTGTCACCTCCTGCATATTTCGCATTTGCAATTCCTTCAACATATGCATACAAACCACATATTTGGCCAACTGTTTCCTCCTTTTTTGAGATATAAATTTGGTTATACCTGTTGCCACAACTTCTTTCTTGTTAATTGAAATTTTCTTTTTTACAGCTGCTTTCCAACATGTCCATGTCTTCAAAGCATTAAATTTAGTTCATTTATGCATATTTATAAAAAATATTTTAAGTTACCTTTTTCCATCCAGTTAAATCATGTATTGGCGGACCTAAACTATTCAGTTCCTTAACTAAATCCTTCCACAAATTCTCCACATCTATTTTATCACTTCGTGTGAATCCCTTAGCCAAATCCAAATTATTTTGCATAAATTCTATTAATGCGTCTTCTTGTTTTGAATTTTTGTGCATTCCCCTTAAATACGTATAAAAAATTATAATTTATTAAACGTTTTTAACCCTGCACCGTCATCCTTCGTTCTAAGGATATGCAAAAAAAAATTACTTACATTTATAAGTATGAAAAAAGAAAACATACTATTGCCACAATCTTGATTTAAAAACAATTTCAAACTGATTCTATTGTTGTTTATCACATATCAAAACCAAGACGAATTCAGTATCAGGTGACCTTATCGCTACAACAATTTTACAACACAAAAAACAACACGTAGTTTGCTATGCTACAAAACCAATCTGTCAGAAGATTTCTAAGCAAATTTTGACGTTTTGGTTCAAAATGCTCAATTTGGTAGCAACAGCTGATAATCAGCTGGGCTGATAAGGTCACCTGATACTGAATTCGCCTTGATCAAAACTATTGCTTTTTACTTGAAACAAAATGGAATTTGAAATCAATAGGACAAAACGATGTTGCCACATGCATCACACCTTTTATTGATTTTAAATCGTTTTTATGTCTTAATTGTTTTTCATCACATACCTGATTATTTTTGTATGTGATGAAAAACAATTACATCAGTTTGAAATCGCTTTCAAACTAACATGGTGTCATAAGTCTTTTTTTAATTTTTAGCTTAAAAATATTGAAATGCAATGATGATTTAAAAATTTTTAAGAACTTAAGCAATTTTTGTTTTTAGGGGAAAACATAAATCACGACAGGACGATGCATTAATTGAGTTTATGCAAGCTCATTTGGATATAGCCAGAGGGTTCACAAAACGTGTTAGGATTGATGTTGAGAGTCAATGAAGGACTTAGTTACTGAACTGAATAGCTTGGGTCCTCCAATACACGATATTACCGGATGGAAAAAGGTGGGATTTAAAAAGTTCTATTTAAGTTGCCCATTTATATGTATATGCTGGAAAGCAGCAATAAAGAAGAAAATTTCTACAAATAAAAAGAAGCAGTTTCTCTAGGTTATGAAAGCAACAGTTCTAAATCGTCATCATCTGAAAAAATTATTATATATATCCGGAGATAACACAAAAGACCATTTGAAAGAGTTTATTAAAACTGAAGCTAAGAATGGAAAGGAGGTATCAGATCTTTGAAAACTTTTTCTGATTTATTCCATAAAAGTATTGATAATTTGGATATTATTGGCAATAATGTTAGACCTGTGTTTACAAATCAATTGAAAACTATATATTCTAATGTGTGTTCAATTTTTAGTAGGTTGCAAAATATTTATAATCTGTACAGCTTTTAATGGAGAATACCAAAGAGTTCGAGACAGTTCTCTCTACGACATTTCTTCCCGACGCATGTCTTTTATTGAATTTTTGTTGACTGGTAGTATTTGGAGTTCTGTATGGTGTCATAACGAATGGCTCCAGAGCGTATCCTGAATCGGCCAGCAACCAGGACCCTCGTTCACCATTTGCGTAATTGCCCGTAAAATATCTTCGAGCTCTGCTCATATCCCATATAAAGGCATCGTGACTTGATCCAGGCCTAGTGGCGTCAACAGCTTTAATATCATTTTGAAATCACAAATCTGTATTCATAAATTATTTTATGATTAGCTTTTATATGGTCTATAATTTACATACATATTATTGACCTGCACAAGACTATTTATAAGACATTTCAAGACATGCGACATTTTTTTAAACGCTTTACTACAGCGAAATATTCTAAAATAAACGCTAAACAACACTGTTGGCAATATTTTTTTTTGAGTTCTTTGTCTTGCCAACAGTGTTTTTTAGCGTTTGTTTTAGAATAGTTCGCTGTAGTAAGCGTTTAAAAATGTCGCATGTCTTGAAAGGTCTTATAAATAGTCTTGTGCAGGACTTTAATACATATATACATACCTACAATCATAGCATTAATGCTGTAGTAGGCCTTTCTATTAAAATAAAGATATTCTTCACCAGTAAGTCTTTTGATGGCATTATGTGTGCCGTCTATACACCCAACAACACCCGGAATACTATATTTTTCGAAAAAAAGGTTTCTAGATTGATTTTATTTTAATGAGTTTGGGACATATTCTTCTTTCCAATACAGGCAAAATTCTTTTTATTGATTTTGAAATCGTGGTACCAAGGCATATCAAACAGGTACATGCATCAGGCAAATTGCTCATCCGCCTGATTTTTTGTTTACACGTTTATAACAAAGAATTCATTGACAATTACTTTTGTGCCTTATTTGATGCATACAATTTTTTGACAATTACTTTGTAAAACTATGTGAGAAGCACAGAGTTGCCAGAGTGTTTTCCCTAATGCGTGTACCTGTAGTAAATGTGCCTTGCGTGGTACCATGCATTGAAACGTGTGCATCATTACCTACAGCTCTTTGGAAGCCACCTTCTGCAAAAAATCTTAATGCAGCTGCTAGCTGTAACACTAGTGGAATTGATGTATTATCTAAACGGTTTCCAATTTTATGTAATACAATTATGAAGACTTCTTTATTTAGT